>JAKCPI010005267.1:0-144092 GCA_023213315.1 Euborellia annulipes | reverse complement strand
TTCATATAAATTTATTCAGAGAACTTACAGTTGTAATTGTAGTTTCAATTTGTAGAGAAACACATCAAGTTTTGACTCAGCTAGTTCACTAGTGCCGAATCGTATTATCACGAGCACTAAGCGATAGTTGAGCGTTAAAGATGGCTGACTTCACCGGAATCGAGCGTGCTCTTTTTTGGTTTGAAGATTCAAAGTCATGTAAATTTATTCAAAGAAGCTACAGAGCTGTAGCGAAACACATCAAATTTTTTTTACCTCAATTGTCTACTGATGGGATGTGTTCAGGGTAACCAACGGAAGCCACATAGAACATCTTGATTTTGGATAGAAAACTTGATGTCTTTCCCTTTAAACAACACTCAAACCAGCTCTGTAGCTTCTTTGAATAAATGTATATCACTTTGTCACTAGAGTCCTTTTTGAAACACACAGCACGCTCGGGTCCAGTGAAGTCAGTCATCTTTAACGCTCAACTACCGCTAGTGCTCGTGATAGTGCGAATCTACTACTGAACTACGTGAGTCAGACCTCTGTAAGTTCTCTGAATAAATTTATATGAATTTTCAAAGTTGTGAAGTCCTTTTTGAAACACCCCTCACTTAAATAAAAATTTTCAGGGGTAAGAATGTGATAGTGTTCTACATCTCAAATTTATCCCTTTGCACTTTCCTTCTCAAATTTATTTTTATTTACTAATTCTATTTATAAAGAATTTTTTTTTTTTTTTTTGCATTTTAACATCTTAGGCTGAACGCACACCAATTGAGAAAAACATTTTCGAACAAAATGTTTTGTCAAAGAGTAAAACGTTTTGCTTGATGCCAACGCACATCGATTGAGCAAAGCAAAAGCTCAATGACAAAACATTTTGCTTTATGCCAAAGCACACTAATTGATCAAATCAAAAACGTTTTTGGACAAAACATTTTGTTTTGTCCAAGAGCAAATCGTTTTGCTCAGAGCAAAATGCTCAGTGGCAAAACATTTTGTTCAATGATGTCGAATCATGTCCAATTGTGTTTTGTCTCTTCGGTGTGCGTTGACCCATAGAAGCATTGAAAAAAAAAAGTTTTAGGCAAAAACGTTTTATTCGAAAACGTTTTTGCTCAATTGGTGTGCGATCAGCCAAGTTGAGTGCTATTTCAAGGACTTCATTAATTAAAATTTAACTCATGAAACTCTTGCTCAAAAGTTAAGATTTTTTTATTTCTATATTGTTATATATATAATACAAAAATCATGGGATCCGAACTATTGTATATAGGAAAAACAATGGGGCTAATAATAGAAAGGCTGGCCCATTATTAGCCTTCTATTGTCTGAAAATTTGATTACTTTCAATGGTTTCAAAATTAAGTCTTCGTCTGATGTGCTCGAGTGTGGAGTCTTGAGCTTAGTCAACCAAACCAATATTTTTAAAATAAATAAATAATCTTTTTTTAATGCAAGTGAAGCTACTTTTAAGGCAACACTTCCGACGGCCAAGCATTTTGTTTACCTAAATTGAAGACTTCACTCTCGAGCACATCAGGCCTTGTGTGTTCACTGTACAAAATTTTTTATACATACATATGACAATAATTTATCACCGACATCATGCTAATACATTACTTAAATTTGATTAGTATAATTTTTCAAACTCTTAACGGGTAATTATTATAATTAAATATGATTACCATTATTTTTTTTCTCACCCTGAATAACAATTCCACAATTTCTAGTTAGGGTTTTTTTTTTTGAGTTTTTTGGACACGCGTGTTGAGTCCCAAGGGACGGACAGACAAGTGGCGCGTACAGTTATTTTATGACTATGAGAGAGAAAGAAAAAAAAAAGAAAAAGGTTCCGCATTCTAAGGACTTGGAGCACTTAAGGACCCTGATCGAGATGTTAAGACCCAGAACAACACCTTCACAAGGGAAAGAAAAAATCAAAAAAAATCCTTCCAATAGTAAAAAAAAAATTAATTTTATTTATTATTATTCTCGGGTATTTTTTTTTTTTAAGAATAAGTAGGCTATTTATGGCTTCTCACGGAATTACTTTATTTTCTATCCTTATCTCTACCTACATAGGTCTATCTATTTCTAGTGAATTAATTAAATCATTTCCAACCGAGCTCTTTAATAAAACCCTGTCTGGACAACATCTTGTAACCAATTTTTTCCTATGAGCTAGAGATTTTAAATTTTTCTCAAAGACAAAAAAATATTTCAGAAAAATAATAATTAGAAAAAAATTTGTGTCCACCACTAGTGAAGACCATTCTGCTCTCAGAGCGTTGTGACATTTTGACTAGAGAAAAAAGCAAAAAAAAAAAAAAAAAAAAAACAGGTGAAAAATGAAAAACTTTTATTTTATGTAGCACTTGCACTCATCTTCAGAACAAACAAAATTGTCAAATTAAGTGCATATGACACGGCAGGGGCGTATATAAGGGGGGAGGAGAGGGCCTGGCCCCTCCCCCCCCCCCGAAATTTTCCAAATCTATATATACGGGTATATAGTGAACAGGGGGTATAGAAAAAATTTCGTGTTCTCTAAAAAAAATGGTAAAATGATTTACATGGCAGGGGGAAAAAAAATTTTGCCACCCTTTCAAAAAATTAGTTCCACAAAAAAATTTTTTTTAAGGGCGGAAAAAATTTTGTATCTCTTAAAAACAAGGTAAAATGATGATTTTCATGGAAGGGGAAAAATTTTGCCCTCCTACTGAAAAAAAATTTAGTTTCGTCAAAAGATTTTTCCTGCAGAAAATTTTTGAGATCGGCCCCCCGCTCCCGAAAAAAATTTCTATATGCGCCCCTGTGTCACGGTACTGTCTATTTATTTCGTGTTATGTATGACATGTATCAACAATAAATATTAAACCGAAATCGGATCTAAAAGGCAACTTACCTTAAAAACAGTAGGCCTTGTTATTCCATAGCTTCACTCATTAACAAAAAATTAATTATACATTTTCATTATTTTTTCCCAGATTTTTTCCTATTTTTTTTCTTAGTTATTTCCTGTTTTTGAATATTTTTTTTTTATAATATATCAAAATAGAAATCATTTCTCTTTTTCCTTTTTTTGCTTTTAATTAATTTCATCTTTCTCTCTCTCTCCTCTCATTCGCTCTGTGTCGGTACCTTAAATGGGATTCTCTCTCTTTTTCTCTTACATTAAATTTAGTTGACCTTTCGTTCTCTCTTTCTCTCTCTTATAAAAGTATTTAGAACGAAAGACTGGATGGATTAAATTTTTGTTCCGTTTCACTAATTTTCGCATACATCAGATAAATAAAACAGTTTTTTCCTATCCTCAGGCATTTTATTTCATAGCCCTAAGGGGATTTAGAAATTTGAATATATTCCTTACTTTATACTGTAAAAACATTAGTCATATGTCACTAGAAAAAATTACACTACTAATATAACCTATCGTTATGCGTTTTGAGGTCCCCTGAATCCATTTAAGTAGGTATCTATCACTTTTTATTTTTTAAATTTATTTAAGGTCTTTTGTGGCATCGGAGGCTATTTAGACCCCGTCCCTATTTTTTTTCAATTGATTGACTTTCTGGGACGGGTTGCGAACCCTTGACCTTTGGCACCGGAAGCTAATACTCTACCTCTGAGCCATAAGTCTCGGGTTATCTATCCCTTGATTGGCAATTTCTGATTTTTAAATAAAAAAAAAAATTCACTTTTAATGTTTTTAAAATTTATTTTGTAAGAATTTAAATAGGACTACATTTGTAATTATTGATGTTTTTAAAGATTTTTTTGAAAGGTGACAAATTTTTTCTTTTAATATCATAATTCACTGGTTCCCAAACTTTTTTTTAACTTTGCCCATCAACCGTAGGTTGGACAGGGAAAGTTAATGTAATCGTAAAAAAATCGAAATTTTTCTGAAGCTGCCAAAATGCGTTTTGAGGTCCCCTGAATCCATTTAAGTAGTGACCAATACAGGTCAGATGAAATACAGCACATGTTTTTCATATGGCTTTTGGAAAATTAACCACTGGCGAATCACATGAATGGCTATTACCTTATTTCAATATCGCCTCTTTCCTTATATTGAAAATAAATTTAATTTTTTTCTTTTCGCCACCCACTAGTGGGTATATTCAGAATCTTGATAATACGATTATGTCCTTTAAAAATTTTTAGACATCTCGCTCCCATTTGCTAATTACTATTCTATTATTTTTGACTAACAACAATGCGTTTTTTTTTTTTTATTTAAAAAACATTCACACTTTTTTCTCATTCACACTCACAATCACACACACATTCACACAGTCTTTTCGGCAACTCAGGCCATTTAAGACTTTAAACGATATCCGTTATTTATTATTATACATATTGGGGTCCAGGCATTCTTATATAAGCCATTTGGTATCCAAATGCCTTATATAAAATCATCGGACTGCCTGGGGTCCGAACCCGCGACGTTTGGTATACGAGGTTAGCACGCTAACCTCTACGCCAAGCCCCGAGGGCACAACAATGCGTTCCTGTTCATTAGGAGTTCGTCGAGTCCTTATATGCCTTGTGGGACAAAAAACATAAAACTCTTAGTTGGTGTCATGAACTTTTTTACTTTTTAAAAATTTGTTTAATGTCTTTTTCGGGATCTGAGACTACCAGGTCATTCAATAAGTCCGTAGAATAAGTAAGAAAAAAACAAAATTTTGACAAAACTCGATTTTATTATTCAACATAGTTGCCTTCGAGGCGATACAACGAGTATAGCGATTTTCTAACTTTTCGATACTACTTTTATAGTACAATTTATCTATCTCGTCAAAATACCCATCAGTTTCAGCGATTACTTCATCATTGGACTTAAATTTCTTCCCAGCAAACATTCTCTTGAGATCTGAAAACAGAAAAAAGTCGCTGGAGGCTAAATCTGAAGAATATGGTGGGTGGGTAAGCAATTAGAGCAATGCTTTATTAAAACCCGAAATTCACTTTTTTCCATTTGTTTTCCAATAACAAAAGTTGCTTCACATAAAATTCAATAACTCACGAATCAATAGTTAGATTGCTGTCAAATTTATACACGTATCGTTTGAAGGTTAGTACTAAATAAAAATCATATGGAAAAAATTCTAGTAACGCCATCTATATGTCATCCTACGGACTTATTGAATGACCTAGGGTATTTAGACCTCCTCCCTATTTATTTCAATTGATTGGTATCCAATTCAATTGAAAAATAATTTCTCACCTGAGACGGAATGCGAACTCTTGACCTTTGGTACAGTACTATAAGCTAATGCTCTACCTCTGAGCTATAGGTCAAGGAAGGGCATGTCAGCCTTATCCGGTTCCTAAAAAACTTCATTAGGTGAGTAAATGGATCGCACACGAGTTATACGAGTTAGGGCTAATATTTTTTCTACTAAATCGTATTTTTGAGGTGGCCTCATAATTTGGAATTGATTTGAGATAAAACGAGCTAACGCAATTGCACAGTATCATTCTTGCAAGGGATGAAGAGAAGGGAAAGGGTTGTTTTAGTAGAAAAAATGTCAGCCCTGACACGTATAACTCCTGAATGCGATCCATTTACTCACCTAATGAAGTTTTTTAGACTGGAAATTTGATCTTCTCGTATAGGCCTACGGATAATTGAGGAACAGGATAAGTATGGTCGGTTAATCGATTAATTACTCTATTTATATACATAGCTTCACAAGCTCTTATATCCGGCTTATCTGTCTCAAAAACAAGAATCTACATTTTTTATGAAATCTATTAAAAAAAGGTAGCTATAGCATGAAATCAATTTATACCTAGATTGATTTGAAAAACCGCAAACAAGTTGCTTTCATCCTGTTCGTTCATTCAAATCACCAACAATAAAATTATTCAATCCTATTCTATTATAGCTAAAAAAAAAAAATAATTTCTTAATATAATTTTCAATTAAAATTTTCTTCCCTTAAATTACCTCACTTTCTTCTTTATGTTTATCTAACGTTTTGGAATTTTTCTTTCTTTCTCATTCTCTCTTCGTCTTTTTTTTTTTTAATGGAATGTTCTCTTCAAAAAGAATTCTCCAAACCTGACTTGAAATGTTTTTCCCTCTCTTCTTCTTATTTAATGATTAACAAATGTCCGCCATTTTAATGACATCTGGAATTAATAAATTAAATAATAAAATTAATAATAAACACACTTAATTTGAATTATTAAATAAATAAAAATTTCTATTGAACTGATAGATCTATATAAAAGTAAAGAAATCCGTTAACGTTAGTGATACAATTAATCTGAAACCAGCATTAAAGTTCACTTTTATTTATGCTTTTGATTTGGATCCAGATGTGCCAATAGGGAAGTCGTATTAATCTCAAAATTATAGGCCTAGATCTCCAATTAAATAAAATAATTTGGATAAGACTTATCTTATTCTATATGCATTTATAATTTTTATTATCATATTTTATTTCACAATATTCTCGTTATAATGTTGTTCTGGTTCTCCACATGCTTTTTATTTGGGTTCATCAGCACATAACCTTCCTCAAGAACAAACCATTCTGGCTCATATGCTTGCTCGTTATTTATATCAAAAGATTTTGTTTTAAATTGTTAGATATGAAACATTTTTAGTAACGGGCATCGTACCCAGGAAAGGCTAGAGAGCCTGGGTTCGAATTGCGAGGGCTATGGGGCAAAAAACAATTTTTATAGTTTTTTCATTTAATTGTTTTAATATTATAATTCCTTTTGTTTTTCACAAAGACACAAAGGTTTTCAGATATTTTTTGAGCCCCCTATCTCCAAAAGGATATTTTAGGACTCGACTATTTTTTCTGAACTCTCATGCCTTCTATAAGAATGCTCTTGACCTGTGGGGTAGAGCTTCTGGTGGTCGAGGGTTCATTGCCAGTCCCAGGCGAAAAATTAGGGGTCTAAATAGCCTCAGATACCGAAAAAGACCTTAAACAAATTAAAATAAAAAAAAGAGTACAAAGTTTCATTTCGCAATTCTAACGGATAGTTGTTTTAAATAGAGCAATAAAAAGGATTAGGGACCTGATCCGCAGATCCGGGCAATTTTAAACTAAATTTTAACAGATTCAAATTTATTTATCAATATTTGAAGAGAATTTTTAGTTTTAAAAAATTCTAAATTTTAAGGTGCGCGTCTCGAGGTGCTAATTTTGGGAGTTACCAGCGGCCACAATTTTGAAGTTATCGACCTCAAATTTTTTTTTAAATTAAAGCTATTTAAAATATCTACAACTTATAGAAACCATTTTTTTGATTTCCGAAAAAATAAATTTTTTTTTTAGATTAATCGCATTAAATAAAAGATATTAAAAAAAAATTCGCTCTCTATCTTATAGATAATTAAATTAGTAATCATTGTGTTAAAAAATAATTAATTTTTTACTCTTAATTAATTAGCTGGAAACTTTCAAATGAAATGGAATAAATCCCTTTCCTAAAAACCCCCTCCCCCCCCCCCCCCCCGCAGCCCGGAAGCCAGCCGTGTTTTAACAGCTTTTCTCGCGGCGCCCCCCAAAAAATTCTAAATTTTAAGTTTTTTATTTGACATAATTCTGTGGCGCCAATTTCTGCCGGTGTCAAAAAAAGTTGGCAAATTATACCGTCACCAGCAAAAACAAAATTGCTAACACCCAGCCCTGATATATTGAAAAGAAAAAAGTTTTAAAGGATTGGGAAAAGGTTCGCAAAAATCCAGGATTGCTAATCCTTCGAAAAGGATTAGCGATCAGATCCTAGATCCATAGAGTATAAATTATTTCGATCCCAATCCTTATTCTTATTTATTTGGATCCTTTTTATCCAGATCCAATATCCTTCAAAAAAAAGGTTTTCGATCCAGATCTTAAAATCCTTGATATGATCGCATCTTAGGATTTAAATCCAAAAGGATCGCAATCCTGCCCATCCCTGAAACATAGTACGGTAGAGGGAATAACATGCTAATCTAAATTACATATTGAATTAGTTAAAAAAAAAAAAAATTGAAAAACCACTTCTCGATGCTAGGCTGTTCCAAAATAAAATAAATATACTAAATACTTATTTTTTTTGTGACTTGTTTGTTCGAGATTGGGCTAAGTGGAGTTGAGTGAGTTCAACATCCCTTTAGATTCGTTCCACTTGACTCTCTCTACTTTTTTTTTCACCCTCTCATGACCCTCAGGACGCATCCCTTTCTTAACTCAACAAAAGAATTCGACACCATATCCCCTCCTCCTCCTCATAAACCTCGAAACTTGTTTCTCTCTCTCTCTCTCTCTCTCTTCATACATACAACACAGAGGAACACCCTCAACTTCTTTTCAGGTGGCTCTCTAATTATCATAGGGTGTTTAGTCAATAACTACCTATTTGCTTTTTCTATAGAAAAATTACTAAATAAAAAATTGCTTTTTTATTTTAATTGGCAACACCATACCTTTTTACCTAAATTTTTTTTTGAAGTTTTTCTAAGCAGCAGGTACTAGGGAGTACTAGGTCTATATATATTTTATCTTTCAATCCACTGACTTTTAGATAGTGAAGTGAGAGCTTTACCTTCCTGTATTCAGCGGATACAATGAGCACCACGAGTCTAGAAGCTTGAGCCTTGAGAATATGCAACCAAAACGCTAAGGTGTCGATATGGTCGCCTCAAAAGTACGCTTGATTCCTTCAATTTTTCCAAAAAGGATGGAACCTTTATATTTATTTATTTTAAAACATTTTATGCATTACAGTATATAATCAGATCTGCTTAGAAGCCCAAGGTAGGGTTAACTATTATAATAAAAAAACCTAAATTTTCATTCAAATAAAATGTAAGTAAATTTTTGACCCTTTGAGAGATCGCTCCCATCATTGCTTTTGTAAGCAGTTCATTTTTTACTTTCTCATACTAAAAAGTATTGAAATCGTCAAAAAATTCGACTTCACTTTCGATGATTCTCCACGTTTTAGAGCTCCTTCAGTCCAAAACAACAAGTTTTGGACTTATGTCTGTGTGTGTGTGTGTGTGTGAACACGATTGCTTAAGAACCCAAGCAGCCAGATCGATGAAATTTGGTGTATACTCCTTACACTAAAATTGTAAATTTCTATTAACTTTTGATGTAAATACGTCAACCGGAAGTAGTAATTTACCTAATAAGTTTTTTCAATAATTTTGAATTTTTCATATTATGATAAATTACTCTATTCTAAAAAATCAATTATTCTGTGACATTTTTTTCGAAAACTGATCAGTTTTTGAAACAACGAAGAAAAAGGCCAATATTTAGTTAATTAAAAATGCAAAATTATAAACAATGGGAAAATATCTAAATTTTGAAACCAATGGCAACCATTTGTCCTTGTTTCTTGATGACTGGATACTATGAGTATGAGGATGTGGCAAACATTGAGGGCAGCCAACGCGAAAAATTGAAAGTAAAAAACAATTATTTTTGATTTTAACTCAAAATAGTAAGAGCGAATTTTCAGAAAATCGAAAAAAACTGAAAACGTTTACACTCAGTCAAGTACTAACCTTGGACAATTTGACATCATTTTTGTCCTGATGAAGAGGTCGCGACACTTTTTGGTCAGGGGACCTCAAAACGTGAGATCCATCAAAATCTCGACACTCGAATTTTTGACTGTCCAAACTTTCTCTCTATATATTTCTTCGGTAGAAGTAAAAAGACAATTTTAGTTAATTAAAAAAAAAAAATCAAAACAAAATCATACAAGTGTCATTACAAAAATGTAAGTTGAAACAAATGAATTTGTTTTACAAATTCAGACTTTTTTTTTTTTATTAAGGTCCTTCTCGGCATCTAAGGCCATTTAGACCCCATCCCTATTTATTTCAAATGATTTGTAATCAAATCAAATGAAATAAATTTTTCTCGCTTGGGATGGGAAGCGAACCCGGGACTCCGGTGCGAGAAGCTAATGTCTTCCCACTGAGCCACGGCTCCCGGGCCAAATTCAGACTTAATTCCAAAGGAATATAAGAGAAAGCTTTGTACTTTACTATGTACTTTTTCCAGTTTTTTTTCTATTTTCTCAAAATCCGCTCCAACGATTTTGATTAAAATTCAAAAATCAATTATTTTTCAGTTGCTCTTTCAAATGTATATTCTCATTTTGCCTTTGAAATCTTTTAAAGCACACTTTACTCTTGAACTTAATAGAAAAGATAGGAAAAATGGTTGCCATGGAAACAAAATATAAATATTTTTCTTTTGTTTACATCTTGAATTCAAATGTACCATACTATCGAAAACTAAATATATGTCTACACAAAAAATCTGGTGGGACAAACACAGAACACAACTATTCTCTTACCAAAGTTCACACCCAGTCTTAACCAGTCACAGGTGCCAGTCACACCAGATTTTTTCAGAGTATATTGCTGTATAAGTGAAAAGGTTTTTTTTTTCTGTTGTTAAAAAAAAGGCTTACATAGACAGCTTATTAACCCCCACTCCCTACTTGTCAGCAAAAATAAGCAAATTTGTTACTTATTCCGTGCTAAGCTTCTTATATATTTGAATGGCTTCTTATATATAAGAATAATTTTAATTTTATTTTGTTTGATCAGATAATTAAAAAAAAAAAAATTGATTTGAACAATTTATATCTTATTGTATTTGATAAAATTTCTGATTTTAATTAAAGAGATCACATTAGTTAATTAATTATAACTTTTGATGTTTTTTAAATTGTGGGTAGGTCCAAACGATAGGAGACAATTTCCCTCTCTCTTGATGAGAGAGAGAGACCGGTTTAAGAGAAAGAAAGAGAGGGTCCGACTCGGTCAATGCTCGCCTTTTCTCTTTCTTCTCTCTTCATGTTTTTTTTTCCCCTGATGATCATCAGGATGAAGATGAAGCTCAGCTTCAATAAGCGTAATGCGGTTATTTTTTTTTAATTATTAAACAGGGATAGATCGAGAAAAAACCATTGAAAAAATCTAATATTGAGAAAGATTATAAATTACAGTATAAAGTCAAATGTTATTTTATAATTTATATAGTCAAGATAATATACTGAGATGAATTTTCATTTGAGGTTCAGAAATAATAATAATGAGCAACGGAGCTAGGGTTGTTTCAATTTTTATTATTAAATATAAAGTGCCAGGGCCAACGTTTCGGTCGCATATAGGACTATCATCAGGGCAGAATACAACAGATAAAATCAAACATAGATCACAAATTCTTCTTAATTGCATCATTACATAATTTGATTACGAGATTTTGATGTATATAAAAGATTTGAGGTCCCCATAAGTTATATCAAAATAAGTAGGTCCGAGAGAATTTTCCTGTAGGGGTTCATAAGTGAAAATTGTGTAAGTGGGTGTGGAATAAGGGGTGTTTTATTAAAAATTTTGATTATATTTGACTTACTCTTACTGTTAGTTATAGAGAACGAAACATCTTAATTACGATACAATTATCCTGGGTCATTTATTGTATTTATATCAATTGAACCCTGTTATGCATTAGTGTGTCAAGCGCCGAAAAAAATTAAAAATTGAGTTAAGCACGGAATATTGTTTCAAATGCTATAATTATAGTATTTTTTATGAAATATGTACTAAAAAAATTTATATTTAATCTTACTTGCACAATTGACAAAAAAAATTATATAATCCAATAAAACAAAATTTTCAAAATTCGGTAGCTGGCGCTTGACACACTAATGCGTAACAGGGTCCAATTAGTATACAATTAATTTAAATACATATTCTTTGGAATGCCTGGGCTCCGTACCCACGCCCCTTGACTTTTAAATTTATCGGTACCCCACCAGCAGACCGCCCACCCACCCCCCCCCCCCCACCCCCCCAATCCCGGGGGGGGTTGGATAATGTTTTTAATATATAGAAAAAAAAAAAAAATACTAAAAACAAAAACGAAATCCAAAAAAAAATTTTAAAGTCAAAGTTATAAAAAAAAGAAGGTGTAAAAAGGAGGGAGGGGGGGGGGGGGGGGGGGGGGAGGGGGGGGGGGAGAAAGAAGGGAGGGAAAAAAAAAAAAAAAAAAAAAAAAATTATCGGTACAATGACATTGCCACTATATTTAGTTCAAAGAAATTATAATTATTAAAAACAATTAAATATAAATGTTACTTTGAATAATTGTGAAATATATAAAGAATATCCGAAGAATATTAATTACACCAACGTTAATAGGCTACTCTCCTATCATTTTATTATTTATAAAAAATAATTGATTTCTGAATTTTAATCAAAATCTGTGGAGCGAATTTTGAGAAAATCGAAAAAAAAAATCGAAAAAGTACATCAGTAAATTACTAGTACTTTTTGGCTGATTTTGTTCATAAGTTTCGTGTCATGTCCCATGGGTGGGTGCCTAACTTAAATATAAAATTTCAACAACAGCCAAAAAGTACTAGTGTTAATTTATTGATGTACTTTTTCAGTTTTTTTCGATTTTCTCAAAATTCGCTCCACAGATTTTGTTTAAAATTAATAATGCATAATGTATCAAATTTATTTTTACTCACTATTTTGGAAAGTTTTAAATTTCCCTCTCTGACTTAAAGTTTTAAATTTCTCTCTCTCACTTAAAGTTTTAAATTTCCCTCACTGACTCCACTTCCTCTGTCTCTGGGGAGAGAGAGTGGTAAACAGGAACATAAAACGGAAGTCAGTGTCTAGCGCTTTATATTATAGTAATGATAATGATAATTATGAGAGAAAATTATTTATAAAATTTTAATAGACGACGAATTAAACGGGAAGTAGTAAGAGACACGTCTAAATAAGACTGAATGAGACATCGGATGAGACATAGATTGAGACAGTTAGCCAAATGGGCATTCGCCTTGGCTTGTCTTCTATTTACAGCCCCCTCGGGTGGGGGTTACATTTAAAAATATATTAACACAACACAGAAAGAGCGAGAGACTCACCTCTTTTTCCTTCTTTTCGTTACAAACAAACAAACAAAACGAGTATCCTATGTCTATTTATAATTCCTCTCTTTCTCTATGTCTCTCCAGTTATAAAAGATTTTAATAAAGTTATTTGGTTATAATAAGCAGCCTCTTCGGATCCCTGCATTTCAAAGAGTCTATTATCATAGATTTTAATGGTCCCCATTTATTTTGTCATAGTGAATGATGAATAATTTTTAATTAATTAAAAGTCATATGGCTAGTGATGCGAGGAAGAAGAAAACTTGAATTAAAAAAAAATCAAATTTATTCACTAGGTCCTTTGGAATTTTTACTTTTTTTTACCTATATATGTTAATATATATTTAGAGAAAGTATTGGGTTCATGTCAAAAATTCGATGTCGAGATTTTGATGTATATACATGTTTTGAGGTTCAAAAAAGTGGTTTTTGCAACATGATCTGTCTTTGAAAAAATATCTCAAGGGCGAAAAGAACTAGGAGGTTGAAATTTTTAGTTAGACACCCCCCTGGGACGTGACACGAAGCTTTTGAACAAAATCGACCAAAAAGTACTAGTACTTTACTAATGCACTTTTTCAGTTTTTTCGATTTTCTCAAAATTCGCTCCAACGATTTTGATTAAATTTCAAAAATCAATTATTTTTTTAGATTCTCTTTAAAATGTATATTCAAATTTTGCCATTGAAATCTTTTGAAGCACACTTTACTCTTGTACTTCATAGAATTGAAATGACAGATTTGTCAAGATAGGGTTGCAAAAAAATGTTAATTTTGTCTTATTGTGGAAACAGTCAAAGTTATTAATCTATAATCCGGGAGAAGGAAGCCTCTCCCCCCTGTTTTCAATTTGCTATCAATTTGTAAGATAAAGAATAGCTTTAAAGACCTGAATAATATATAAAGTAAACTTTAGGCAACTATTGTTAATTTTGTATTGAAAACGAACTTTTTTTTTTGGGAATTTTGTCCAACTTTAAATAGGCCACCAATAAATGAAAAAAATTATTTTGATGCAATGCCAGGTTAATAATGACAAATCAAAAATTTTTCATTTAGTTTTCTAAAAATTCTAAAATCCAATTTCTTATTCTTAAAGACGTTTTTTATTCAGATGCTGAATGATTAGGGTTCATTAAGAGAAAATTTAGAGGAAGTTTATTTTTTTGTTAATTATACAAACATAACAAAATATTATCTTTCAACTAATGGATAGTCCTATATATTCAAACAAACATCCCTTAAGTGTGGTGCTCTGAGTAACTGCTGAAACATCAAAAATTTGCTTAATTTTTTTTATTTCTAACAAGTGTGTAAAGAGACATCCCCCAAGAAGTTGCTTACTGAAGTAACCATAAATAGACCTGACTTCTTAACAAACTCATTGAGCATTATTTAGCAACAATATATCAAATAAACCTATAATCCGTAACTTCCTTCTCCCTCTATTTTCGATTTTTTATCAGTTTGTAAGATAAAGAATAGCTTTAAAGTTTGCCGACTACTGATAGAGATAGTCCTTCTCCCCTCTTATTATTTTCCTATGGGAATAAAGTTGAGAGGAGCTACATCATGATTATCCTGAGTTGATAATTAAGACTTTAGGGTATGAAGACAAAAAAAAAAACGCCTGCAAACAAAATACCGAGCGACCATAGAAGGGCAGAAGGTGAAATTAATTTACCAGAAATTCCAATATCTTCTAGGAAAAATTGACCTTAATTTTAAATTTTTTTACTTCTTTTTTGATAGTTCCCTAAATTCTACTTTTATTTTACTTCTTCTTATCTAAATATATAGAGAAAGTATTGATATTATGCCGAAAATTCGATGTCGAAAATTTGATCAAAAATGCACGTTTTGAAGTTCCCTGATTCCAATAAATCAATTGGTTTATTCGATCAGGCGTTCGAGAGCATTTTACTGATGTGTTAGATTTTCTCAAAATTTATTCTATTTTGATTAAAATTCATAAATCAATGATTGCTCTTTAAAAAATATATTCTTATATCCTCTCCAAAATTGTTCGAATCAAACATATCGCTACACATGACATATGACAAATTTCGATTATCAAAGGAAAGAGACGGGGGTTTCCGACAGTTACCCATAATTTGTTATTTTTTTGTAGACTTAAATTAAAAAAGGTTTTATACACACATCAGTAACTGATCTGTAACTGAAAAAATCTTAACTTTTTCCTATGAAGTACAAGAGTAAAGTGTTCTTCAAAACACTTTTATGGCAAAATAAGAATATACATTTTAAAGAGCATGTAAAAAATAATTGATTTTTGAATTTTAAACAATTTTGGTGGAGCGAATTTTGAGAAAATTGAAAAAAAACTAAAAAAGTGCATCAGTAAAGTACTAGTACTTTTTAGCCGATTTTGTTCAAAAGCTTATTTTGAGTGTTCGGGAGGGTACCTAACTTAAATATAAAATTTCAATCCAGTAGCTCAATTCCTTCACGCTAAAAATCGTTACACACAGACAGACTAATTTGCGGACCCACTTTTTTGGACTCAAGGGACCTCAAAACATGTATATCCATCAAAATCTCGACATCGAATGATCGCAATACTTTCTCTCTCTATATATTTCATATATAAGGTAAGAATGAGTAAAATTTTAATTTTTTTCCTTACATTTTTCTTCTGCCTGTTATAGATGGGCTACTCGGCGAAGAAACGACGGGGTGGCGTCCCTTATACCCATCGGTAGTAAATCTCTCGCCACAGGCTAAAGTAGTGGCGAACGCAACCTGTGGCTCTTCGGGACCTGAACTCTTCTGCAAGAATTTACCAACTGGGGCCGGCGGTACCCCATCCTCTTGCTCCATCTGTGATCAACGTTCCTCCGCCCATGACCAGGCCAAATTCCATGGCGTTGAGAATCTCATCGACGGCAAACCTGGTACTTGGTGGCAGTCGCCCAGTCTATATCAGGGCCAGGCTAACCAATATGTCACCATCACCATCGACCTACACCAGGTGAGCAAAAAGCATCAGTTATATTTAGGAGTTTATTTAGGGCGTTCTTTATGCATATATTTTTTTTTTTTTTTAATAAAGCTGCCTTTTCTACTACAACGAATTAAAGTTTCTTTCCTTAGTAAACCGTCATTATTTAGTCCTCAATTATTTATTGTAACAGTTATTATTGAGTTTTTTACTCCTGCCCTTAGGAGCACTAATCTTGCCTCTAAGGGCCATTGAATCTAAATAGAGAGAAAGTATTGGATTCATGTCAATAGTTCGATGTCGAGATTTTAATGGAAAAAAAAAAAAAAAACAACCACAAAACCAAGGCAACGAAAACAGGGGGGGGGGGGGGCGGGGGGCCCCAGGGCACGGGGGGAAAAGAGGAAAACCCACCGCGGCGGGGGGGGGGGGGAAGACCCCCCCCCCGGGAAGGGGGGGGGGGGACCCACCACCCCCCGGGGGGGGGGGGGGGGCCACCCCCCCCCGGGGGGCCCCAACCCCCCCATTTTTTCTTTTTTTTTTGGGAAGGGGGGTTTTTTGGGGGGGGGGTACGAGCCTTCTGCTGGGGGCGGGCCCCCTGGCACCCCCTAGTTAATCCCATGCCCTTTCTAAAGGTAAGAGAAAGATGTGTTCTGTGAGACCAGTCACACCAAATTTTTTAATATTTTTTTATTGTAACTTATATATCAATATATATTTACAATATTTATTTTTTAAAAATCATGATTTAATTGGAGCCATTTACTTGATATTTTTGTCATACCCAGTATATTGCATATTTTAATACTTTCACTGCATATTATATGGCATATTTAAGGGTTTTTATTGCATAAAAATCCGGGTTTTAATTATAGGCACCGAAAAAGAACAATCTATTTTAAATTATTTCATATTCAGATAAAGCATACTCTGCCATCTATTCATTAAATATTGAACTTAACCTAATATGAAAATATAATCCTTTTGAAAATATAATAAATAACAAAAAACTTTAACAAATATCATTCCATTTGTAAATAATTATTATAATTTTTTTTTTTAATAACAAATAATTTAACCGCAGTATAACAAAATTTCAAATTTATGAAATAATATTTTTCATAATAATGAAATTGGCCGCGCCAACTCTCATGTTGATTGTAGCGAACCCCGATTTCATTTTGTTGTTAGCTTCCGTTTGATCTCTTGACCTATCTCAGTGTTAAGACTCGCGAGTGTCAATTTCTCTTTAATATTAAACTTTCCTCGTTATTTATTTATTAATATCGTGTGAAAATATATGCTTGCCATGTTAAATAAGTGTTTTTAAATAATCGTATTAAGAGAGAGAGGAGAGAGCGGTTTGAACATCTCGAAAGCGAACTAGGTAAGTTGAGCAAAAGAGATTGATCTAAGAATTTTTGATTAATAAAGATGCCAGATCTTTTTGCAATGAGGTCATCTTGTCAACCTTTATAAAAAATTTTCATGTATCCCCATTTCTTTATTACAATTTTTATTATCCTTTAAAAAATTTTTTTTATATATTCTGTCCCCCCCTCACCCCACCGGAATAAGACTTTGATAGTTTGAACTAATGAAAAGTCATTCACCTGTCACATTTGATTCTTACCGTAAAAAAAGTAATAAGTAAATTTATTTATAATATACATATTTTAACAACTTTTTCGTATGAATTTCTTGTTTTCTGTTATATATAAAGCTGTAAAAATTAATTTAATAATAAAATCTCTAAACAAGAAATACAGTATAATCTGATAAATAGAAAGAGAAAGTAAACTTTTTTTAATAATACTCTACCGATTCCGACTTTTCATAATCTAATCAAATATTATTTTGACATTTTTATAATATAAAAAGTACATTAAACCTTTTTTTATTTAAAGAGATTATCCCAAGAATATTTTATAGTAGGATCAAGGTACCCACTTGTCCATAAAAGAAAATCAAGTCACTTTGTCTCCCATCCTGATTGAATCAAAATATTAATCTCTCAAGTGATCCTTTATTTAAATTGGAGGCTCCGTCAATTCACTTTAAGTATCTCTCTCTTTCTTTCTTCATATAAAAAATTCCCATGAGAATTTTTATTTAAATCTTTCCTCTTTTTGATATAATCATTTTGTTATTAAAAAAAAAATAAAACCTTAATAAGCCTCTTAAGAAGGGTTAGTCAGAATGTAGAAATTAAATTACTAATTAACAAGAGAGGTTCCAGCTTAAATATTTTTCTCCTCCACCACAATATCAAAATTTTTTCTTTATTTATTTATTTATTTTTTTTTGAGATTTAGACTTCTTCCAGGAGAAGTATATTAATCTGCCTTTAGTTGTCCCAAAGAAGGAGAAAAAAATCTGCTATATGCTGGATTTGAACATGCGTTGCTGTCGATTTAATATTGATATAGTGACAATGCTCTCTGAACAATGTGAGGGTTTCGTTGGAAACACCTTTTGATACGCTTGCATTTTATTTTGCTGCGCATAAAAAAAGCAAAAAAATGTCAGAATATCATATTATAATTGAGGTAAGAAATATTTAAACATCATCAATCATCATTTGAAATATAAAAATTTTTGAAATAAATAATATTTCAGCCTGAGTTAACTGAAGTGGAAGGAGATGGTGGAGGAGGAGAAGCAAGAAGATGGGAGGAAATCACAAAACGCAAAACAAAGCCGGTAATGACGGTGAAAACTTAAAAAAAAAAAAAAAAAAATGAAATAATTTTATATATTTTTTTTTAGCAAAAACTGAAAGAAGAGAATCGTGAAGGAGAAGTTGTGGTATATTTTTTTTTCGTATTGATTCTATAACATAATTAATAGGCTAATTAATTAATTAAATGTCTTTTACGTCTACGTCTTTCTTTTCGTAGATCAATATTGATGATATCTTTTTGGAGGACAGACTTGAAAAGAGAAGTTCAAGAAGAAAACCTAAAGATGGTTCTTTTGCAATTACTGGGGTAAAAGAAAGAAATTTTTCCAATTTTTCTTTTTAATAAAATTCTTTTTTTTTTAGAATATATTTCTCTTTATTCATCTTACGGTCCTAGCCATTTGCGTTTTGCCTATTTTTTATTTTCATCTAAAATATTCAGGAAATTTTTAATGAAAAAGAAGAATTTCGACTTAAGATTTATCCATTTTACGGACCTAGTACTCTACGTTTTGCCTATTTTATATTTTCTCCTCAAATATTCCGGAAATTTTTAATCAAAAAAGAAGAATTTTGACTTGGATTTTTTTTTCCCAAAATTTAATTATATAAGTATTGTATCTATTATTTTTTATAATAAAATTTAAAAATGACATTTCATTTTATTTATTGAAAAGTTTTAAGTCGAGGTCTGCAAAAAATCTATTCGTTGCTCTATCAGTTGTTAAAAACAAAAAGATATAAGACCATTTTCATAATCAATTTTAACACTTTAAATTAACTTTAAAATAAGACTAAATTTTTCGTTTTTATAATATATTAAAATCTTAAAGTAGTTTTAACTAAAGTGTTAAAGTAACGTTGAAAATGGTCCAACGATTAACCAATTATATAAATTACCTTTTATAATCACTGACAGTTGAGTAAAGTGTGCTTGAAACAATTTCGGGAGCAAATTGAGAATATACATCTAAAAAATAATTGATTTTTGAATTTTAATCAGAATCATTAGAGCGAATTTTGAGAAAATCGAAAAATACTGAAAAATTACATCAGTAAAGTACTAGTACTTTTTTGCCGATTTTGTTTAAAAGCTTATTTTCTCGTTCCAGGAGGGTGCCTAATTTAAATATTAAATTTCAACCTCGTAGCTCAATTGCTTCATGCTTAAAATTGAACACACACACACACAGACAGACAGACCATGTTGCGAAAATCACTTTTTTTGATTCAGGGGACCTCAAAACTTGTATATCCCTCAAAATCTCGACATCAAATTTTTCACATGAAACCAATACTTTCTCTTACCTCTATATATTAACATATATTACATAGAGGTAAGAGAAAGTAAAAAGTAATGAGGTATATTTAATATTTAAAAAGTTACCGCCCACTATGATTATAATTTTATTCCCCACACTTGGCCACAATCCGGAATTACACATAATAAATTAAATTACTGAAATATCGAAATGTCAACATCATTTTAATTATTAACCCATTGTCCTTGTTTTTTTTTCTGATCGATTCCAATTTAATGAAGAGGAGGATGTTTTAGAAGAGAAAACAATAGAAGGCGGGGGCGGAGCTCCTTTCTGGAAAAGACAGACGGACTGACAGACACGATGCGCATCTTAATGGAGAGAAGAATCCCAGGCTGCTGGGTCCTTCTTTCATGACTAAAAAAAATATAATAATCAAGCATTAGCTTTAATTAAAGAACCAAGAAGGAAGAGTGGGAGAATAGAGAGGAATGAATCTCTTCTTCTTTTTCATAATCTATTAAAGATGATCGAAGTTCACTGCTTGCCTTAAGGCTGTAGTTCAATTGTAATAGCTCTATAATAAATTGAGAATCGAGATTACCTATTTAAATAATAATATTCATTATTATAGAAGATTGTTTCAATACCTTTTTTTATTGTTGTTATTTACATACATCTATTACGAAGAAATTTTTAAACCTCCAATTTTATTTCCTAGTATGTCTTTCACTATATTAAATAATCTTTTATTACAACTCTCGAAAAGAAGCTTATTTTTTTTTTACTCTCTTATAATCCCAAGTAAAGATCCATAAAGTAAAAAGTCAGGATTTTCTCTGATCCTCCGAACCGAAAGTAACGATTTAAATATATAAGAATGTCATTTTATCTAATTTCTAAATAAAAAAAGGTTCAGCTGGAAATGAATTAAAAAAAAAATATTTAACGACCGTCATATCCAACAAACCCATGGCCTCAGCAGCCGAGAGGAAAAAAAAAAACTCAGTGGAGGGAAAGACATTAAATTTCAAATTGAGCTTAGAAATTAATTGTTCATTTGAACCCTAAAGATTCTCTGAATAATTTATAAGAAAAAAAAATTTCCCAATTTTGTAATTCCAATGCCAATTTTAAATTATATCTTCTTTTAATTCCAGGTGTACGAAATTATCCACGTGATTGTGAAATGCGCTAACTCGCCTCGACCAGCTAGTTGGATTCTTGAACGATCGATTGACGGTGATAATTTTCTCCCATGGCGTTATTTTGCTCCCAGCGAAGCCGAATGTTGGGATCGTTACGGTCTCCCCGCTACGACCGTCAATGTCCTCTCACGTCGTCAACAACATCATTCCAGACGAGGTCATCGACGAAAATCTAAAAGATCTCGTGGCGATCATAGTATTGAAGAGGATGATTTCGATGAAGAAGAACAACTTCTTGATCATGATACGCAAATAGTGGCAGCAGATGAAGAGGATGTTGATCGAGATCATCGCTTACTTGAAGATGAAGATCCAGTGTTATGTACTACTCAGTTCAGTAAAATCCAGCCGCTCGAAGGAGGAGAGGTAAGAGGCAATTTAAATTCCTTATTAGGGAGACTTTAACGCTTTAAAAAATATTTTGAAATTAATTTTCTCTTTGATAATTTTCAGATTCACACATCATTATTATCTGTTGGTGGTGGAACTAAATGGCGATTAGCTCGGTTTGTAAGACTCAGATTGCAAGGCATGCACACGGGCGTTTCTTCAGCGACTGGAGAATTAGCCAGAGGACTTTATTACGCTATCCGCGATGTGAGTGTCGCAGGAAGATGCAACTGTCATGGACATGCAGCGGAATGTAAACTCGGCGATGCTACAAAGGTAAAAACGACAACAATTCTCATTTCAATCAGGAATAAATAACAGAAGAAAATGCAGACGGGATTTTTTCTTTAAAATAATATATTTTCAACAGCTGACGTTTCGGCTTTGGTTAAAGCCATATTCGGAGTTGTTAGTTTATATTTTCAAAGATGGCTTTAACCAAAGCCGAAACGTCAGCTGTTGAAAATATATTATTTTAAAGAAAAATTCCTGGCTGCATTTTCTTCTGTTAATTATTCTAGATTAAAATTTTTCCATCCATAAAATAAATTCTCATTTCATTATTGAGAAAATTATTCAAAACAATAGGAAAAATCAATTTTCTTTAATGCTTTATTTATTTTATGATTTGTAGTCTACTATTTATTTTAACTAAACTAAATACAATTTTTTAAAAACAAATATATCTACATTTAACACTAATTTTCATATAAAGTACGGCATTTACAACTTTATCCAGTGAGGATTTTTGCATTGCAAATTTAAAATCACAAAAGGCCTGATCAAATCGTTTTAATATATTTTTTTATCCTTTAATTTTATTTTCATCAATATTTTACTTTCATTCTCTTTAATTCTTTCATCAAATTTAAAACGATCAAATATTAATTCAATAATAAAAACCACAATAGCTGATGTTATTCCGATACTATATAAAAGGATTGCTGGTTTAAAATCTTGTAACGAGACAGAAACAAAATCTTGAGGCTGATCTGGACATTTAATGATTTCCGGATACCACAATTTCTCAACTCGTTTCCTTAAACCGACTTCGTTTATTAAAACCAACCTGCAATTAAATAAAAAATATATTGATATGTGAGTAAATAAAAAACAGAGCTGCTGCTTTTTTTTATTATATCAAACACTTAACACCTTTCAAATCGTTTTTGAACTTGAAATTTTAATTAATTTATTTATGCAGTATAAAGATGCAACCTGAATACAAAATTCTGATTCAAGAGTTTGAGATTTTTCAGATAGAAACACAACGCAAAATGTTTTTATAATTGGATATGTATATAATTTAATACTATTAATGAATTATATTACGTTACTTACCCTCGTCTCATGTGATTCTGATAAGGACTGTCCCTGATCACCGGCATGTAGATCAACTCGCAGGGATACATATAAAGTTCCTGGAGAGCGCATTTTTCGGCTTCATCAAATGTTTCCAAAATTTCTTTATAAGCCTCAATATTGGTGTGAAAGGCCCATTCGCCAGTACGCACTTTGCTAAGGCCTTCGTCAATCCCGACAAATCCTTTATTATTAGGTTGAGGATATACCTTCTCATAGTAGAGCCTTTTGATCAACGGGTTTCTGGTATGCTAAATAAACAAAATTTATAATATTAATCAATTTTTCAATTTGATTTTTTTAAATTATTATTACATTTAATAAAATAGGCATATAAGGTTATCATATTGATGGATATACACGTTTTGAGGCCCACTCAATCCAAAAAAGTGGTTTTCGCAATATGGTCTGTCTGTCTATGTGTGTGTGTTGTGTTCAATTTTAAGCATGAAGCTAAGAGGTGGAAATTTTATATTTAAGTTAGGCACCCACCTGAGGCGTGAAAATAAGCTTTTTATCAAAATCAGCCTAAAAGTACTAATATTTTATTGATATATTTTTTCAGTTTTTTTTTTCGATTTTCTCAAAATTCGCTTCAACGATTTTGTTTAAAATTCAAAAATCAATTAATTTTTAGATGATCTTTAAAATGATTCTTACGAAGACCACTTTACTCTTGTTTCATAGGAAAGATGGGAGAAATGGTTGCCATAGTAACAAAATATAAATATTCCCATGTTTATAAATTTTACATCTTGAATTCAAATGTATCGTACTGTCGAACTCAAAAAAATGTGGTGTGACAAGCAGAGAACACAACTTTTGATTACCGAAGGTAAGAGAAAGTTGTGTGCTGTGCGATCAGTCACACCAGATGTTTTTTTATTAAACGGGTTACTCTATTTTTTTTTTTAAAGAAATTTATTCTTTCATATTAACCTCCTCTTTAGATAACGGGTTAATAAAATTCCGCTATATATTAAAATAATATCATTACTCTGTTATCGCTTATTTTATTAATACACTTTTTTAAATTTTTATTATCCTTTAGTCCACTTTACCAAAAATGATATCAGGTGCATATGGTCTTCATAAAGGGAACAATACTTCTGGAATTCTTCCAATTTTTCTATAACACTTGTTGAAGTATCCCAACTCGCGGGCGGTTCTATTTTAGTTCGCGTTAAAGTTTTATATATCAACATGTTTTTTGATCCTTTCACTTTGCCTCTTTTTTTTTAACTCCAAAGATAAAGAAAGTATTGTAATCAAATCAATTTTAGTTGGTTCATTTAAGAAACAATAAAAATAAATATCTGTATAGGTGGGAACTGTGGATGGGGATCAAGGGTATATTCCCCTCCCCCTCTCTTGAAATTGTAATAAAGTTTGACATAGAGCACAAAACAATTTTTAAAAGGTCTACTCTTTGGTATTTTTGATTTTTTTCAAATTTGATGGCTTTACAAAAACAATCCTCATATATCGAAACAAAAAACAATTTCTCCCCCTCTACCCAGAACCAGTTCCGACACATCTGAATAATTGTATTTATTTACGTTTATATATCCAGTGTTATGTTCAGCATCTTGAAGGACAATCTTAAACGGACTGTAAAATAGATCGTGTAGAGTTTTTATGTAATTATTTGGCGATTGTAGAAGTACTACAATAGCAGCCGAATAACAGGTGTCAAAGAAAACAGCGAGGATTAATAAGAAAAAGAATAAAACACGGGACGATATTTTTTTCGGTGTAGTGTCAACACCTGCAAAAAAACAAAAAAACAAATTCAATCAATCACTTTTCAATATTTTCTTAACATTTTATATTTCATTTAGTCTGCATGGAAAAAGAATGTTCCAAGTTAACTTCTTCTCAGAACATAAACATATAGAAGAACTATTTTAATAAATAAGGATAATTTATATGAATGCAGATGTATATAAAGTACAATTTTAAGAATAAATCTGTCTTCTTTCTATTTTTATTGAAGAAACCGAAAATAACGGAAGCTATTTATATGTTATTTATTTGAAGTCAACGTTTTATTCTATGTTTAAAGCCATCATCAGATCAGAGACTATAATTAAAAGTATCCTCCTTTTAAACATACATTTTTTTTTATTTTTCAAAATAATATAATAATATAAAGTATGAGATTTGATGCCGGAAGATATTGGGATGAGTAATTACCTTGTAGAGCCATAACGCCGATGGCTGAGAAAAAATAATCTACCCAGCCTCCTTCAATCATAAGATCCTTATTGCCGAAGTATTCCGTGGTACAGAGGACAATAGCGCTAAGTGCTGTCATCAACATAAGTGCTGCCCAGACCTCTGTACTGAATGCAAGCGCATAGATATTCTTCGAGGCGGAAATCGGTGGACGGCGAAATATAAACCGGGGACTAAAAATAAATTTTATTACAACCATTTGGTAATCCACAATTTTAGAGACTCATAATTAAATTCAATTTATTCTGATTTGAATACGTCACTGAAAGCTATTGGAAATTTCAACATTCTATCCTTATTTCTTTTCCATATGATCTGGGGACTTGGAAAAAACAAGTTCATAATTACAATCAGAAAGCCATATAATCTTCTCACTAACAAGATTTTGGTTTAACATTCAAATAATGACCTTTGATCAATGATTTTTGCAATACTTTCTTAACAATCAATTAACATGTTATAAAATTGTAACATTTTCAACTAATAATAGCGATTACAGATAAATTAGATTCAGATGAGTAAAAAATTTAAGACCACCTACGTGGGCTTTAATTTTATTCTTAATAAATTTGCATTTCTATTCATTTGAGAAATAAAATTTCTGATTATGATTACAAACTACGTAAAGTATAGTTATTTATTTTTCAATTGATTGGTTCAAGGAGTTTTAAAACATGATCGATGTTGGGCGAGAGAGCTCATGACAAAATGACAATCTGGTACTGTATAGTACAAGATGTGGATTTTATAGCTTGATAATCGTTAAGATGTGAAGAAAATAATTGCAGCTAGATATATTTCTTTTATTAGGGCCACTAGGCTGACGTTTCGGTCTTGGTCAAGACCATCCGCAAGCTCTGAGGATATATCTAGCTGCAATTCTTTTCTTCATACTGGTATATATTGAGAAAATTGATTTCATAGGAAATGTTTGGAGTGAAAGAGGTTCCTTCCAATGATTGAGACTCTATTTTATTCATAGGGAATATCTCGAATATTAAAAATAACCATACCAGAATGTTGTGACAGGCCCGCAATAATGAGAAAAGTTTAGTCTGAACGTCTTAAGTATAATTCCGGAACACATTTCAAGTTCTTTAGTTTGCAACAAACCAACTACTCCATCCATCAAACCATCTTTTCCCATGAGATAGCCGAAATTGTTGTGTATTGAGAGATTAATACTAAAATAAAGACATTTCTTAATTTGTACAATACAATCTGTTGAAATTGTTATTATATTACATACTGAAAATTATATAATTCGCTTAATAAATAAGTGACATCCAAACCGATTTCGTTGACGGAATTATAGCTTAGGCCTTTAACCCTCTCTCCGGCAGTTTTATCCCATTTGGCCCGAATTTGCTAAAATTTAACAAAACACATAATTTTATTAAAACTAATTATGAAAGGGCTAGGAGATTGAAATTTACTCTTACCACAAAACCAACTTTGATGGAAGTATTGAAGAAATTATTTCTATTTTTTTCGTCTGTTAAAAGATGTGAGCCAACACGGAAGATCTTTCGAGTCGGAGGTGGGCCGTTACTCTGTGGGGTGAGAAAAGTCACTCGACTGTCGAGTCGTACCACTTGGTCAAAGTGAATATCTTTCAAGTCAGGGTAGATAAACCACTCATGTAAATCGTTAAACCATTCCGTGTGATTTTCCGCCTGTCAAATTCAAAACAAACAAAAGATTATGCTATTTATTACTTAGGGGAAGTTATTTTTTTTTTTATAACTCTAGACTAGATGCGGTTACACAATGGCTAGAAGCAGGGGTGGGAGTTTAACATTAACATACTCGCAAATTTGTTAAATTATTTATTAATATTATATTTTAATTATTTTTTTATTATATTTTATTCGATTTCAAATGAGCATTAATAATTAAAAAAATAATATACAATATATTTTTCTGTCAAAGGAAGGGGAGGGAGGGGGACCGCTAGTGATCACAATTCTTTTAAGGAATTAAAATTAAATTTACCAAAAATATAAATTTATATACATTCATGTCCCTAATTTTTTACCGATTAAAGGAAATTTTCTCTATAGATGGCCAATGGCACCTCCAAATTTTATTTAGTGTACTCACAACGCTCTCATTTACACATTGCAATATATAAAATTAATTAATTTATTTCTCATTATTTTCATCTCAATATAATCTTTTTCATTAGACACAGTAAAAAAACACAATTCAAAGAAGACTAAAATATATAATAATAGAAGAAAAATTAATTAAAAGATATAATCATACCTCTTCAAGAAGACGTTCAATTAGAAATTCGCAGTTGGCATCGAGAACAACTCCGATTTTGTTATAAAGAGATTTTAGAAGAAAATCATAATTGGAATCTAATGGAAAAGGATTACATCGAAAACCATTTTGCGAGAAGGATTTCGACCAGAAAAAATAATCTGAAACAAAATATCAGAGTAATAAAATAGACTCTATGATAAAATAACGTGAAAAGTTTGTGATAAAATAATTTAACGTTTTATTAAAATAAATCCATAACAACAGAATATTATAAATATAAAATTCCCTCTCGATATGAATCAAATAAAAAAAAAATTGACCTTTTTGAATACATCCTAAAAACACCACATTGTGAATATTCTCCTTCCGAAAATAATTGTTGATAAATTTCTCCATATGCGTGTTAGTAAAATTATTTATTATTTCTTCCATAGAAATAAAATTAAAAAGATAGAAGAATATCAAAATCCATCCTGACAAGATCATCTTGACTATTCTACTTTTCCAGCAATCTTTAATCTATATAATACACAACAACACAAAAAAAAAGGCAATTTATCCCTGAAGAATTAGTATTAAAATTTAAAACAACAATTTATCTATTATCAACATGAAGGTTTTAATCAATTTTGTATGATAATTTTTTACAAAATTACAAAAAGGTTATTGATTTTTGACTTCAAGGGCGAAAGAGGAATTCATTTTTTTACGTTTTATTATTATTGAGAAAAATTTGTAATAATAAGAATTTTGTGAATATATATTTGCATCAGATAAATTTGTACCCGAGTTTCTTCAACTCAGGATTATAAGTTTATAATTTCACCCCCTCATATATATATATCAATCTTATATTTTTAAATAAAAAAAAAATATATAAAATACAAAATTTAGCTCGGGTAGTTCGTAGTCGCTATCATATAAAAAATATATTGTATTTTTGTAAGTGAATCTTTTTTTTTCAAGCATATTATAAAAAAAATCGCCTAGAAAATAGATAACCACATACGCTAGCATTAATTCCCTGTTGATTGGTTGCATACTTTTTAGGCGTTATTTAAATTAATGGATTCCTCTTAGTTTAATCGGGAACACTCAAACAACCTATGATTGTTAAGATCATTTTTAATATTCAATAATGACATAATGATCAATTTTCATGTCAAATTTGAAATTTTTCAAAAAAATAAAAAAAAAAAGAAATTATCTTTAATTCGATAATAATGCGCATAGGTTTTTTTTTTTTTTTTTTCTCCTCTAGCCAACTCCATTGAATGCGCATAGGTAATTTAGTGGAAACGAATAGAAACTCATTTTATCATTTAGTAAATAAATAAAACACCTAAAATACGTAAAAAATAATAGGATAAAATTATTTTTACAACTTTTTGACATTTTTTTTTAATATACATGCATATATTATCAGTTCAAATTTATTTTTAAATTTAAGATGAGTATCTGAAGCTACAAACTCTAATTATTAAATTTTTCTGCTGCCATTATTTTAAAAAAAATTACAAAATAACACTCTACCGCCCACACAGCACAAAAAAAATATCTCGAAACTTCTCCTGAGTCGAGAAGCACATAAAGGCTTTTTATTTGGCTAAACCTACCCTGATTTAAATTAAATACTACTAACAGCCACCAAATTGAATGAATGAATTTCTCTTACAAAAGGAGTGTACGGCCTACCCTTCGCCTTTTTGAACGAATTTTTTTATGTGTAGTTCTTAATGAAAAACAAACTCTGTTAAAGCGAGAGAATGCGCTTCTCAAGGGCTCGTCTAAAAAAAAATGTTAAAGATTTGCCAGCATGTCTTAAGCCGCTGCAAAGCCTTGGTGGCTAACTTGGTAGTGTTCTTCTAATACACTACCTCCTCTACATAGCTAGCATTAATTGTAAAAAAGACTGGTACGTAAAGGTCAAAATATATAAAGAGCGAAAATATTAATCAAAGAAATTTGTAAAGCCTGCATTTTTTATTCTTACCCACACAAAAATAACAAATTAAAAAATTGTGATATTAATAATTATAATCTGTTGTGCATATGAAGCAGGATGATTTTGATCATAAAAGCAAAGAAAAGATTAGAAATATGATTCTTCGCAACAGCTTAAGACAGGCTGGCAAATCTTTAACATTTTTTTTAGACGAACCCTTGAGAAGCGCATTCTCTCTCTTTAACAGAATTTATTTTTCATTAAGCACTACACATAAAAAAATTTCGTTCAAATCGGTGAGGGGAAGGCCGTACACTCCCCTTGTTAGTTTAATCGATAATTTCTTTATTTAGAATGAATTTTACGTAGAATTTTCACTTCTCTAGTGTGTAAATTGAGTACATGTTTTCTACATTTTTTGGTATATTATCTATCACTTGTTTGTTTTAAACTTTTTTCTGATAATGGCTCTAATTTTTTAGATGCCAAAATGTGAATGCGAACATGGTACATGTGGACGTAAATGCGAAGAGTGTTGTCCAATGTTCCGACAAGAAGGATGGCGAGCATCGTTACCATGTAAAGCATGCGAGTGTTTTGGACGTGCATCAGCATGTACATTCGACGCCGATATCGCTAAACGACATCTCTCCATCGACACACAAGGACAACGAAAAGGAGGTGGTGTCTGTCTCAACTGTACGGTGAGTATTAAATAAATATCGAAGTTCCAGTGAGGAACTTTCGATATTAATCCTCATTCATGGTCAATCCTTGGTTGATGGATATGAAAAACTATAGTGTTAAAAAACGCCTAAAACTTATGCCAAACCTAAACAATAAATCTCGGAGCCTTAAAACAATAATAAATATTTATCTTTAAATGAAGAGAGACATCAAAATTTGTTTATTATTTAAACTTCTTTTTAATTCTTTATTTAAAGAGCGAAATGTTTATTTTTTTAATTTATTAATTAAGTGAAAATGTTTGTGTTGACATGTAGCTTTGTTTTTTTCTTTATTAGAGAGTCCCCACTAAAAGATTAAAAAATGAAAAAAGTGTTAACTTAAAAAAAGCAAATAATAACTATTACTCTATCTTTGAAAATAGAATATGATTTGAATTTTATTATGATAATGTAGACAGAGTTTAAATCTTAGGAAAAGCCATGTTTAACTATCTCTCTACCTGTCTGTTCGAGAAAAAAAGGCTGGACCATTTAAGGTAGCCATTAAACATATAATTTATTATTTACAGCGAAGGGTTCAAAAAAGGAAACAAAATAATAAGAAGAGATCTAACTTTGATAATAAAAATAGAGAGGCTCTAATGTTTTAACTAACTTTCTATAACACAACTCATGTGAAAGTGAGGGTGAAAATACTGTAGCATTATTTGTCGGGAACTTTAACGCGCTTAGAAAGAAATCTTTAATTTGGTATATTCTTGGACAATTGTCTTTTATTTTGAAAGCAGTTTAAGGTGCGCGTCTCGAAAAACCGTTAGAAGATGATTCAGTACCGAGTTACTCTAGGCGGCAAGAGATGGCGTTAGTTTTTCCCATAGGAAAGCAAGGGATTTATCCCATTCCATTTGAAAGATTCCAGCTAAATTTCTATATACGCCCCTGCAATATTAGACATAAATTTAATTTAGAAAATTGAAAGGGTTTCATGTTAGCTTCTCTGTAAGGATACTCCGATACAAGAGTTGATCCAAAGAACACTATTGCATGATCCTGGTTAGGGAAGATAATTTCCCTTTGTTTTCTTTTGAAATATTTTTTTCTGGTATGATGAGGAATTTGTTTTGAGAGGCGAAAGTGAAATTCTTCCCATAATATTGACAATAATTTGAAAACTCATACCAAAATTTTATGACTATTCATAGCGCTGCATGGCCTTTCTTTTATAAACATTTTTGTGACCATTCTTTCCGACCATGCCAGTTATACCAGCGGGTTATTTTGGGGATCTAATTTTTTGAATTTTTCGATTAGTTAAGTTAATGACCAACTATTTAAATTTAAAAAATTATTATCTCTCATTCAACATTTGGGAACCAGGTTTTTTTTCCAGCTATAGGGTATCCAATTTTTTCGCATATATCAATATAAGCTAACAATTTTAAATTTAACTTTTGTTTAAATAATAAACTCGAAAATCATATTACACCAAATTTTCATTTTTCCTTCGCTTTTTAAGGTGCGCGTCTCAGGGTGCTAATTTTGGGAGATTCCAGAGGCCACAATTTTGAAGCTATAGACCTCAAATTTTTTTTAAATTAAAGCTATTTAAAATGTCTACAACTTATAGAAGCCCTGTTTTTGATTTTTGAAAAAATAAATTTTTTTTTTTAGATTAATCGCATTAAATAAAAGTTATTTTTAAAAAATTCGCTCTATAACTTATAGATAATTAAATTAGTAATCATTGTGTTGAAAAATAATTAATTTTTTATCCTTAATTAATTAACTGGAATCTTTAAAATGAAATGGAATAAATCCCTTGTTTTCCTATGGGAAAAACTAACGCCAACTCTTGCCGCCTAGAGTAACTCTGTAGTCAATCGTGTCCTAACGGATTTTCGAGACGGGCCCTTAAAATAAAATATCTTTTAATTTACTTTTACTTATTTTAATAAAAACAATTCCAAAAAATAACAAAAATATTAATTAAATTTTAGAATAATAATTTTTCTAATTTTTTATTATTATTATATTACAATATAATGTAATGGCGGATATTTTTTTTTTGCAATAAATCCATCTATTTCAATATATAAAAAAATTCAACATTCCCCACTACAAAGAACATTTTTCACCTATTCCCACAGGTGTATATAAATTATTTCGAAATCATGTCTAATAAAATTTCAAAAAAAAAAAAAAAAATTCTAGTGAGAAAAAGATTTGTGAAATAGGTTTTCTCGCCCAGACAAAAATCCACCTTCTGTTATTTTTTATTTTTTTTTTGTTTTTTGGTTCTTTTTAAAGCTCCCTTTGTTCTCTATAAATGGACTTAAAAAGAGAGATTAGGAGTAGTAGTAGTATAGGAGGAGGAGGAGGAGTAGGAGTAGAGAAGAAAACAAAGAAGAGGGATGAATGTTGTGGGAAACTCTCTCTTTTTTCTCTCTTTCTCTCTCTTATGTTTGTCTGCCGGATTCTTCGTCCATTTAAGGACAGACAGACATCTCCTGGTCATCCACATCCTCGGCTACTGACTACAGCAGTTTGCTTTTTATTTTCATCTTAAAATATCATCCGCCATTACATTTCTTCTTTTTATTGTGAAATAATAAAAACATTTCAAGAATTTAAAAACAAAATATTTCAAAATTTAATTGACATATTTATTATTTAAAATTCTTTATTATATTTTTTTTTAATTAAAAAGTAAACGATATTAATTAAAGAAAAATTGTTATTTTAAAAGGGAAAGGTAAAATAAAAGTAAAATTTAAAATATTTTATTCTCTTTTTAAAATTTCATTAAAAAAAAAAAGAAAAATTTAAATAAGGATAATAATAATAATAAAAAAAGAATAAAACCAAAAATAGAAGCTAAAAGGATAGGTAAAAAAAAAAAATCAACTCACCTCTCTTGAATATACAATAAATTTCTATATAAAGCAAATAAAATGAGTTTATCTTTTTAAGATATTTTTCTAAAGCCATTTAGATTCTCTTTCCGATTTTCCTAAATTAATTGATAACAATATTATTTTGATATTTTCTTCTGTTGTAACGGGATGCGAACACATGACCCCCAGCACAAGAGTCGGGATCTCTAACTCTGTACAGTCGGCCTCACAAGAGCTCTAGATTGGAACTTTGAGCTTGATCAATCAAACTACTATTTTTAAAATAAATAAATCATATTTTTTTAAAGCAAGTGAAAGATACTTTTAAGACAACACTTCCGACAGCTAAGCATTTTGGTTGCCTAAGCTCAAGGCTCCACTCTCGAGTGTATTAGGCAATGAAGAAATATAGTTAATTAATTTCCCTTGCTATGGTCAGAGTAAGGGCGGATCCAGAGAAGTTTTTCTGTGGGGGGGGGGGGCATGGGCGTAACTAGGGAATTTGACTGGGGGGGGCATGGGTCCCAAGAGGCCAGGAAGGTCCCATATTGTTTCAATTTTTCTTGGGGCGGGGATCCTTTTGGGGGGAGGGGGCCGGGACCACCCTAGTTACCCCCACGTCTTTCGGTAATTTAAAGTTAAAATCTGTACTTGTTTATCAGTATATAGGCCCTATACAAATCAAAATTTTAAATATTAATTAAAAAAAATAATAAAATAACATTTAATTTCTAACAAAAATATTTTTCTCAAATCTCGGAGGCGGGTTAGTTACCCTCTTTTACACCCCCCCCTCATTGTATCCGCCCTTGGATCAGAGGTTGACTGGAGAAAGCGGGGTGGGAGGGAGGTGTTAGTTTGAACCCTATTCCAACAGGACTTGGCAATTTCATTTAAAATTAATAATATAAATTCTTGAAACAGACCAAGTGTTAACAACTGCCGGATACTCAGGAAGTTACGATATTAGTTATTGATGTCCCAGATTAAGGTAGACAATAATAAAGAAAAAAGTTTTTTTCTTTTTGACAGGATCTATTGAGATACTGCTGCGCTATTTACAATTTCGTCGTTTAGCCATCATCAGACCTATCTATCTAACCGCCGAAAACTGTAAATAGCACAACAGTCGTTTTGTCAATAGATCCTGTCAAAAATAAAAATAGTTTTTTCTTTATTATTGTCTACCTTAATATGCGATAATCGTAACTTCCTAAGTATGTGGCAGTTAATCACATAAGTTTACTATTATTTATTTTTATTTATAACTAACTGTAAGTAAAAGAGCACATGGGAATGTTAGGAAAAACTAGAATTATTAGAAATTTTACAAGAAAACAAATGATTTAATACGAAACCTAATTCGATGACAGAGGTTAATTTATTAATAGAATATTCTTATTTCCTCATTCTATAATTTCATAATTTCTTTCCCATTTCTTTGGATGTTAATCAATCTCATTTTGGAATTTTTTTTTTTTTTTTAATTTTTTTTCTTCCTTTTATGGCAATATTTAGAAAGTTGGGTGTATGTGCACACGCTTGTATACTAACTGATTTATTTGAAAGTAATTGTGGCTTTGGTGTCTTAGGAGAACACGACGGGAGTGAATTGTGAGGAGTGCCTGCCGGGCTGGTTTCGCCCTGAGGCCCAAGACTACGTCTCGCCTTGCCTAAGGTGTCCGAAGGAGTGTGTATCAGGAGCCTCAGGCACAACGGGTCTCTGTCATGTGGTTCTCGAGAATCTTGGAGAGGTAATCACATCACACAAATCAAATTAAATCTGACTGGCACATAAACGTCCAACTCAAACTAAATAATAGACTGTCTACAAATTACATAAACTTTTTATAGTTTTTTTTTTTTTCAATTTTTTCATAAACTAAGATATTTATTAAAAAATTTTAAAATAGAAGTTACAATATAGAAGGCTCTATAGGAGGCAAACTGTTCGCATGTTTTTGCTGATAAGGTGGCGTTAGGGTCTTAAACATTTAGCCAAAAAGCCCAATTTACGAAAATATTACGAAAATTTGCCAACGAATGGCAGGATGATAGGGCTATATTTAATCTCATGTATTTGTTTGATTTTCGTAGTTTATTAAATATTATTATATATTTATATATCATTTATAACAGCATAAAAATATATAATATAGACTTATAAGTGATCTGATAATGTCGGCTGTTAGACTAGCCTGCCATCTTTTGCAAGAATGCTGAACTATTTGGCTGTTAATTGTTTAATTTTTTACTTTGGTTCCATTTCATTTTATTATTATAGGTTGGATATTAATGATTTTTAGATTTAAAAAAAAATTACAATTTTCATAATAGAACGTTTTTTGCATTTTCTATAAATATATATAAAAAAAAAATATTTTTTAATTAATCGTAATTTAAAAAAAGCATTCTATTATGTAAAATTCTCACGAATTTAAATAATTAAAAAAAACGCATAAAAAATGCTTTAATTAGTTTCGAACTAAAGATTCAATGAGCCTTCCTGAATTCCCTTAACTTCTAAATATATTTATTAAAAACGAATATTAATTATTTGCTCAATTTGTTTCAGGTGGTCTGTGACTGCAGAGAAGGTTACACAGGCTCAAGATGTGAACGATGTGCACCCGGATTTCGTGCTTGTGATCCTCGAGGCTCACATCTGGAGAGCGGGACAGGCATCATGACAGAAAGCTTACAATGTGAGACAAAATGCAGATGTAAACAAGGCACGGAAGGACCTAAATGCGACCGATGTCGTTCTGGACATTTCTACCTCGCCCAGGGACATCCCCATGGTTGTCTACAATGTTACTGTAGTGGCGTTAGTCAACACTGCAAGCCTGCTGCTATTCAATTCCAAAACGTAATCGTCTCTCTTTAAATATTATCGGATAGGAAAGGATTACAATCAAACATTGAAGAAATTAACATCCTTGACTTCTTTTAACAGATAAAGAAGTGGGCTTATTCGTAACAAAATTTAAATTAAAAATAAAATGCTAAATATTCTACCAAAATAAAATGTTAATAAGTCATAGACTGATAATAATATGTAAGATCTCTTAAAATAGGCATATAGTCTATCAGATAAATAATAAATTACATTTTCTGAGGAAGGGTGGGGAAATACAGGCAGCCAAAAATAAAACACTCTCAATTCCCTTTGAATGTCCAGTCGATTTAAATTACATTTACGAGGGAAAAAATTATAATAAGAAAGAAAGTATAAATATTATAATATTTGAATTTTCCTATAATTGAATAAATTATTATATATTATTAGAATACATCAAAATAAATTTGCAAACCAAATAAATGGAATTTATAAATATGAAATTTGTTTAACAGGTGGAAGTGCTAGACGGCTGGTTGGTGACGGATTTACGAGTATCACATAAAGCGACTCCGTTATTAGACGAAGACACCGAGAAATGGACAATTGGCAATTACGAACTTCCTGTAGATAACTATTTCTGGATGGCACCTGAGAAACTCTACTCCGGCAACAGACTGGCCAGCTATGGTGCTAATCTCAGCTTCACTTTAGGCTGGGTATCTATGAGAGGCGATTCCAGCGGAAAGCCTACAGTTGCTCCGGATGCCGTTCTCTATGTAAGCCTTAAAACAATTAAACCAGTGCCAGTAGACTGACCATATTGTCTTGTGACAAAAACGGGACATTGTAATGTTAAAAACGGGGCGGTTTTATAAAAAATGAAGAGATGAGAATTAGAAGGGGACAATGGACAATTTTTTTTGTAAGCCATTGACGTCTTTATGCATAATATACATAAAAGTTATAATGGCATACAAAAAATAGTTAATAGACCCTTCAAAGAAAAGTTTTATTATTTAAACATAACAATTGTTCTTTTGAGACAGAACCGATTCAAAAATACAGCGAATTTCAAAAGGGAGGAATTAACTTTCGTATTCATTAGTATAAAATCTTACGAGAAATAAATAAGACGAGGTTCATTTTTCTTTAAAAACTATAGTTGGTTAAAAAAGGGGCAAAATTGACATTTTTATTAAACGACGGTACGGCCAAAAAAAATGTGAAAAATATGAAAAAAATAAACCGTACTGTTAGGTTCAAAATGGGTACATACAATTCTTGTTTACGGCACTAAAATAACATCATTTTGTTGCTTTTCATTTAAATATTTATAACAAATTAAGTACACTTAATTTTGTAGTAAAAATATTTTTACTACAACATTAGCTATTTATAAATTAAAAAGCTGTCATTTGTTTTATGTAAATTTAAATATTTAAGCTTATTTTTAAGAAGTGTTCTATAAATATTCGAATTTTGACAATTACTTTTCGGGCAGCATTTAAAGATGAGCTCCACCACAGGCTGAGTATCGTTGCTTTATCTAAAGTACCAAAATCAAACTAAAAGTTGTTATAAAATTGGAAAAAACAACAGACAGAGAGCTCTTCCCGTACGAAAAAAGATGCCTCTTTCAATATTATACAATATTGTCAAAAAGCAAATATTCTACATATTACTCACAAGTCAGTAATATAGAGAGGCTCGTGGCTAATCGGATAATCTGTGGATTACGAATCTAGAGTTGCTATACAACTCGGATTCAAATCCCACTTGCCGTGAAAATTTTCAAACATTGCCAATGCTTCCTCCATATCTCTGTAATTGGGGTTAATCTCTGTTGAGAGATGGAAAAAAAAATAAAACATTTATGTTATAACAACTTATGGTGCGATTGGCGTCCTAAACGTCGACCAAAAGAATAAAAAAAAAATTATTCTCCTGGCTGCGCATTTATTTTTCTTAAGATTAATAAAATAATTTTGTTTTCGGTTTACCTGTGGCTTATTTTTAAAGATTACTAATCTTTATATATAAACGGAAAACAAAATTCTTTTATTAATGACTGTGAAACCCTCAACTCCAAAATGTAATCTTTTTAATTAATATCTATCATTAAATATTTATTTTTAAAAATAGTTAAAAATTTCATTTTTAGGGGTCCAACGGAGTAAGACTAGCTTCGGGTGAATCTTCATACAACGGCCGTCAGGCAACCGTGTCTATACCTCTCTTTGAAGAATTCTGGTACCTTCTGGCTGATGATCTTGACGACATTCAGGCCTCGCCATCTCCACCACCATTTAAAGGACCAACAGCAACTCGAACACTTCTCATGAGTGTCCTTGCCGATCTCAAATATCTTCTCCTTCGTGGAAGATTTCATACAGACCAAATTGAAGCCAGGTCAGTAATGTCAGTCACTTCTTTATAAGATTCTTCTGTCTTAATATATATTTTATTTTTTAGTCTGGAATCCGTCAGCTGGCCTTTTGGAGTAATTTCTTCGACATCAACTTTGATTGGTCCTGTAGAACAGTGCCTTTGTCCCCCAGGCTACGAAGGTCTGTCATGTGAGTCATGTAGTTATGGTTATGTCGCCGTCGCCAGTGAAGACACACCGTCGAGACGTAAATGTCACAAATGTGAATGTAACGGACACGCCAGCACCTGTGACCCCGTCACCGGTCTTTGTTCGGTTAGCAATTTTTTATCTATCACTAGTCTAATTAAGAATCCTTTATCGGATTTCATTGCAATTTGTCCCCTCATCTCTTACCCAGTGAGTACGCGTACTACATTTTGGGAAAAACTGATATAACAGATAAGTGGCTGGCAGCCAAAAGTTGAGCTCTTTGTTTTAAAAGGATTTACTTGAATATTATTTTTCTGACAGAATGTGTTTATATTTAACTTGTTAGATTGCCCACGGGGCTTGGAGTAGTTGGTAGCGTGTCTACCTTCTATACTGAACGTCGCGGGTTCGGACCCTAGGCAGTCCGATGATTTTATTTAAGCCATTTGGATACCAAATGGCTTAAATAAGAATGCCTGGACCTCAATATGTATAATAATCAATAACGGATATCGTTTAAAGTCTTAAATGGCCTAAGTTGCCGAAAAGACTGTGTGTATGTGTGTGTGAATGTGAGTGTGAATGAGAAAAAAGTGTGAATGTTTAAAAAAAAAAAAAAAAAAAAAAAACTTAGATTACATTTGCACTTGACTTTTGGTTTTGCTCCGGAAATTAATATGACAATTCTTGTTTTCCTGAATAAAAAATTAAAATTATTTTTCATAAATTTTAAATTTTATGAAGATCAAAGCAGTGCAGTGAAGAAAAACAAATTTTTTTTTGTTTTGGTTAATTTATACCAGGTCTCAGTGGCGTATTCAGAGGGGGCCCAGGAGGGCCGCCCCCCCCCCCAAAGCCTTCTTCAAAACAAAAAAAAAAATACCTATTGTTTTCCCTAATGATTTTTTTTTTTAATAATTATTTTATTAACTCTCATAAAATCTAACAAAAAACTTATAAATAATTGAAAAAATCTCCATAAAATCTTTCATAAAACTTTTGGGCCCCCCCAAGCAGAAATCCTGGCTACGCTACTGCCAGGTCTGTTGGTCTTTCGCACTCGTTACAGTTTCGAAATGAAATTTTGCACTCTTATAGAACAGTATTTCTTAAAGTAGTGGGCCGCGGTCCCCCAGGGAGCAATGGTTTAACCGTAGTGGGGCCGCGAAGAGTCGCAAATGTAACAAATAAATTATTTGTGTTAAATAAGTTTAAATAGTTCGATTATTATTTTAAAATAGTTCGATTATTATTATAAAATTTCGATAATATATCAAATGTTGAAATGATAATATGTAGAAAAATAAAAGGCCGAGCAGTTAGGTTTATTTCTTTAATAGAGAACTCACAGCGACGTTTCGGTCGACTATGCGACCATCTTCATGGCTAGAGTTCAATCATTAGAAAAACCTCTTAAATGACTGAACTCCAGGGGCGGATTAAAGAGGGGGGGGCGAGGGGGCGATCGCCCCCCCGAGAAGAAATTCACAATGTTATAAAAACTAGTAATCTAAAGAAATTATGATTTCCGGGCTTTAATTTCAATTGAATTTGTTACCAATCAATTTAAATAAATAGGAAAGGGGTCTAAATGGCCATAGATGCCCACAAAGTCCTTAAATAAAAAAAAATTCCCCCCCCCGACAAAATTGCATTAATCCGCCACTGCTGAACTCTAGCCATGAAGATGGTCTCATAGTCGACCGAAACGTCGCTGTGAGTTCTCTATTAAAGAAATAAACCTAGCTGCTCGGCCTTTTATTTTTCTACTACGTATTGATTCAGTTATTCACCTCGCTAACATGAAATGATATTTGCCCCTGCTTATAACATAGAAATTCAATATAAATAGTTTTTTAACCAATCTGAATTAAAAGCAAATAGAGGGCCGTGAGATATTGACTTGGGTTCCACGGGGTCCTCGACTTCAAAAAGTTTAGAAGACCCCCCTTCCAATAAATAAATTTTAAAGAATATAAGTATTAAGGTAAAAATTTTATAAAAATATCTCCCTATCTTTATTTGTTGGCTTGCATGGTCCTTAATGGTCCTTAATTTAAAATACCAGCATTATCTCCTACTTGTCTAAACATTTTTAATTTTATTTTTCCCCTCCTTAGGAATGTCAACATAATACTACAGGAGTCGGATGCACTGAGTGTCTTCCAGGATTCTACGGAGAACCCCGTCGTGGCCTTTCAACGGATTGTCGTCCTTGTGCTTGTCCTCTCACATCTCCTGAAGCTAACTTTAGTCCTACATGTCGTTTGGCAGATAATTCCCCTGACGATTATGTCTGCACTGCATGCGCCCTTGGACATGTCGGCTCTAAGTGTGAAAGGTACCATCGACGTATCATATCTATGATATACTTATATAAGTTTGAAGAAATAAATTCAGCTGTTTCTCAATTTCACAATACAGCACTTTAATGGGAAAATATTTTGGCCAACATCAAGTTGATCTGGAACTGAGAAACTGCTGATTTATTTCTCCACACCTTTTTATTCCATATCTATTTTAACCCTTTGCATTCGTATTTTATTTGAGAAGTTACCAGTCAATTCGAAATTATTCTTCATAGGGGTCGTCCACATATTACTCAACGCCTTTTTTTTTTACTATTTTCTAATCCCCCTCCCCATGTCACATACAAACAAACCCCCCTACAAATATTATAATATTATGTCACAACATAGAACTACCCCCTCCTGAATAAAATTTCTTATACAAAATTCATATCATTTTACCTTTTTTTTTTAGTAAATTTTCCCTCGTGACTCAAATAATCACCTTATTTTCCCTTTTGTGAAAATCATTCGACGTTTTTTTTTAATTTTTTCAAAAAATTTTATAAATTCAACTTTGAATTGTTATGGCACATTTATAGAAAACCCCGGGTTTTTTAGTATCACAAATGGCTTAAATAAAATCATCCGATTGCCCTGGATCCGAACCCACGACACCTTGGTATACACAGGCAGTCGCGCTACAACTAGGCCAGATACCGGGGCTAATTTGACCCTTAATTCGTTATCTTTAAAATATACATCCTATATACTCAGTTCACTTAAAAAATATACCTATATATGATAAAGAGTTGGAAATCTCGCACCTCGTCCTGGGGGAGGGAGGGATGGTAGGAAATAATAATTAATACTTGAATATAAAAGATACAAAATTTTTGAAATAAAATTTAAATACTAAAAAAAATATATTTGCTGGCCAAATTATTTTTTTTAATGCTAATTTAATTATAATTACTATAGATAATATATTTTGTGATAGAATTCTTCTTTAGCATTTTTTAAATAATAATCCATCCTGCTTTATCTTTTATTATCTTTCTTTCATTCTATTCCTATTTCACTGTTTTGTAGTTAATTATTTCAAATTTGGATTCATACATGCACTGCCATCTATTTATCAATTAGAGAAGTTCTCTTATTCATGATTTTTAAAAATAAAATAAAATAATAAATTATTTTAAAAATAAAATAATATATTTTTAAAGCATTTGAAAACAAATTTAATTAATATAATTAGAAAAATAAATTTTTATTTATGAAGAACAATTTATGATTCTATAAAATAATAATAAATACAATTTCAATATGAATTAAATTAGCCGCATGATCACTTACTGTTGATTGTCAGGTTAGCTCAGGGAGGTAGGGAGGAATTGAGCTGAGAAGAGTCGACCGCCTACGTCAGCTATCACGTCCCATCTTATTGGGCAAAACATTGAAATATCCATTGAACCCAATATAAAATTATATATAGTTTAATAAAGATTTTCAATATTATACTGCCCCCTAAATAAATAAATGAATAAACGGACTATTTAAAATTATAGTTTCTTTATTTTTTTAGGTTTTTAGTTCACAAAAAAATTAAAATCAGAAAAAAGTAAATATTTTTAAGAGCCAAAAATTCCTAATTAAGTGATATAAGCTATTTGAGATGTTTTTTACTTATAAAAATTGAATAATAATCTCTCAAAAATAGAAAGTTTAAATAAATTTCAAATAATAATTGATATTATACGTCATTTATCATGCCAAGAGTTAAGTCCTTTCAGATGCTAGTTTGAAAGTTTACAATTTAAGCTATCGAACTCAAATTTATTTTTTTAATTAAAGCTTTTTAAAATATCTACAACTTTTAGAAGCTCTTTTTATGATTTTCAAGAATCAAGATTTTTTAGATTAAGCACATTAAATAAAATCTGAATATGGGAAATTGAAATATTCAGCAATAAGTTGGATAATAAACTGTTCAAATTTTATAAAATTTAGACAGTAACTTAATGACCATATCATTGGCCTTGGAAAAAATAAATATATTAAATAGAGTCAGACCAAAACAAGATTTTCAGCCGAAACCGAAACTTGTATTTCATATACAAAAATTGGCCGAAACTTGGTGGTTCCTAATATTAAATATATATTTCATCTAAATTTGTATTGTATCATACCGATGAAGGGAACAAACGTCCTCGAAGTTTCTGTAATTAAATAAATTAATAAAATTTCTATTCCAGTAGAAGTAGAAGACGTCGTTTAATTGCTTTAAAATTTCTATATATTTTTCTTTAATAATTCCTCACACTTATCAGCAAACCTACATACCGCCAGAAATGTTTGGGATAATGGGAAAAAATAGATGTCAATTAAAAACTTATAAAAATTTTTAATTTGCTTTTATTTTACACAAGAAAAATTGTCTTAATTCTTCTTAATGAAAAGAATGGAATTTCAAAATTTTTTTCTGTCTTCCCATGTGAGTATTTATTAAACAAAGTTACCCAAAAATAAGTTTAGCACATATTAGGCCTATTATGTAATTCCCATATAATGTATCACTTCATGTATAATCATCACTTACGAGTGAAAGTTATCTTCTTTGTAGTCTCTTCTAATTTTTGCCTTTGCTTTTGTATTGTGGATCGGTACTGTTTTTGGAACAAACATAAGCCGAGAAATTAACCATGATTCTTCCTTTAAAAAAAACCTTTATATGAGAAAAAACAATAGAAATAAATAAATAATGTTAAAAAACTACCTATTTGATAGTAAAAAAAAAAAATAGAAAAATAAAAGTTTTAACCTCAAAAAGAGTTGCAAAAATTTAAAAATATATAATTATTTAACTTCGATATAAGATAAATAAGGCCAAAATAACATAAAAACAACCTTATATATTATATGATAAATAGTTGATATTATTAATTATTTATTCAATAGTTATTCGCTTGTTATTTTGTTACTTTTTACACAGACAATGCAGTCTAATGTTTTGCCCAATCCAAGAGGCGATAAGCTCTCACCCTCCCACTTCGGTCGACACTACCTGCCTGTCGCGCTAACCCCCCCCCCCTGGGGCGGATTAATATTGTTGATATCTTCTGATTGGTTCCTTGAATGACCTTGCCTTGAATGAACTCATGTATTGAGATTGTTAGTGTTAATTATTAATTATTGTTCATTATTATTATTATTTATTCCGAACATGTCACGTTTAAAAAGTGTTTTTAAATAATCGAAATAAGAAAAAGTTAGAGAGAGAAGGAGAAAGAGAGGAATCGTGAGAGGCATGTCTCGCATAAAAGACGAGGTAAGAGCAACTGATGCATAAAAGCATTTTTATTTTTAACCAACAAACATGGAAGCTTAAATAAAAGCTTAATTTTTTGCTAAGTCCAGTTCATGCCAAAATGGTCTTCTTTTATAAAATAATTTCAGACATTTCAACTTTAAAATAGTAAAAATTAAGAAAATATGTCATTACATTTTTAATATTAATAATGAATTTTGATATCGTTTAAGTCGTGGCGACATTTTATGGAGGCAAGGGCTAAGAGTTTTTTAATGAGGTTAAAAAATTCAAATAAAAATTCTTGTTATTTATAAAAGAAAAATAGACTCAATTTAAACTATATTAATTTTTACTTTCTCTTACCTCTATATTGTTAATATACAAACTATTGGATTCATATAAAAAATTCGATGTCGAGATTTTGATGGATATACACGTTTTGAGGTCCCCTGAATCCAAAAAAGTGGTTTTCGCGACATGATCTGTCTGTGTGTGTGTGTCGTCTGTCTGTCTGTGTTCAATTTTAACCATAAAGGAATTGAGCTTTTTTTTTTTTTTTAATATATTGGCCCCGGATGCCCGACAATGGCAAAATCTCCATTTGGCCAGAGGAATTGAGCTATGAGGCTGAAATTTTATATTTAAGTTACACCCCCCCCCCCCCCCCCCGGGAACTTGAAAATAAGTTTTTAATCAAAATCGGCCAAAGAGTACTAGTACTTTACTGATGTACTTTTTCTTAGATTTTCCCAAAATTTGCTCTAACGATTTTTATTAAAATTCACAAATCAATTAATTAGTAGAAAAATCAAAAAATACCATTATAATTTATGGTAGGATCAAGTGCTCCTTGAAGGTAGAAAACCAAGATGACAGCCTTGACACGCCTGGATTGTGGTTGCCTATATTCACGGCGGTTCCACAATTTCTTTCTCAATCTGACTAAAAAAAAAAAGTAAAAAAAAAAAGATGTTAAAATAAATTTAAAATTTAGTTTAGATTGCATACTATTTAAAATATTCTAAATACCATCAGTAGTTTTACTATCAATACCTATATTAAAACGAGAAAAATTGTGTCTGGTCATTGATGTTTATTTCTATTCTAATTCCTTTGGATCCAAAATTTGTATTTTACAGATGCGGTCCTGGATATTTCGGATCGCCCCTTCAAGGCATAGCGTGTCAACTCTGTGAGTGCTTAGGAGGTCCTTGCGATCATATCACAGGACGATGCCTTGAATGTCCCGGAAACACCGAAGGATGGTCTTGTGAAAGATGCAAACCCGGATTCTGGGGCAACGCCAATAACGCGTCTTGCCGAGGTGCGTTTTATCTCTTCTTGTCAGGATATCATGTTCTCTAACTAATAACCATATGTATTTATTTAGCGTGTGCTTGCGACCTAACGGGTACGACGCAACCCGGCACATGTCATCCCGATACGGGCCAGTGCCCATGTCAGGAACACTTTACCGGTCGTGCTTGTGATGAATGTGTCGTCGGCCACGGGAATGTGTCTGCTGGATGTCCTGTATGTTCGTGTCTTGGATTGGGCGCTGCTTCTAGGAACTGCCATCCTCGTACCGGTCTCTGCAGCTGTCTACCTGGCGTCACCGGCGATCAGTGCCAGACCTGTCTCGCCGATCACTATGGTCTCCACTCCGGTAAAGGCTGCCTTGGTGAGTCATGATCACAAATTTTTCCCAATTATATTTTATAAATTAATACCTTGTGACCAAGTGTTATATTTTGAATAGTAGATCTATTATCGTGACACAATATTGAAATAATTTATTGTTTTAAAACAATACACAAGTTACCGATAAGGGACTATTCCAGAGCGTTATTCCGAATCCGTTCTTCACTTATACAGAGATAGCAAATTCCTTAAATCTTGATTTAGGCTAATTAAAGATTAGTTTAAAATTAAAAATTTATTTAAAAGTTGTTTTTTTTTTGTCAATTTTTTGAACCGCAACTGCCTATTCTAGGGATCGGTCAGCATCGTAATCAAGGCCTATGATTGATAGAATTTGTTAACTTTTTACTTAATTAGAAAATTCTGATAGAAAATTAAAGGGCCAGTTTATATAAACCAATGGCGGTTCCTCAAGCATTTTTCATTTAAACAATTTGCATTTTTTGACTCTCTCCATCTTCACTAATTATTTTTTGGTTTGTAGGCCTAGATTACCAACTTTTTTTCATTTATGGATCAGGATGCATTCCATAACATCAAAAGCATTCTCTTAAACTTATATTTTTCATTTATTTGACTTTCGCCCTGATCCAAAATAAAATAGTACACAATAAAACATGATAAACGTTTCTTTATTAGAAGGCTATTCTTGATGTGTGGAGGAATATTGTGAGGGCATCTCTTGTTTGTAGTGAGGAATTCTTTAGGAGTTGAGGGCGTCCCGGGGAATCTTGGCATTTCTTCTAATTGTTGTCTTTGGTTTCTAAAATTAGGGCATTGAAATATGAAATGTTCTGGCGTGATTATAGGCCTAGATTATCAAGAGAAATGGCAGAAGGAGGAGGGTATTAGATGTAGTCTGTGTAGATGAGCAGAGCAACTGATATGGTTGATTCGGAGCCGGTTTATATTTATTTCTTTTCTTGGGAGTGTCGGAAAGTTTAGCAAACCATGGGGGTTCAGGCGTAGGTTTTATTTTCGCCTCTTATGAGAATTGAACGTTTCCACGAATTGGACCATTCTTCCATCATTTGCCTTTTTATAAGGATATCATATTTACCATCTTAGATTATATAGAAACAAGTGCATTTAAACGCTTGATATATTTATATTATTATGGATTCTTAAGCCTAACACGATATTTAAGGACTGGAAAAATTTAAACTCTTACTTTATTTCCAAGATTAAACTTATTTATTTGATAAATATTAATTGATTCATTCATATAAAAACATTTTGACTATAAACAGACATTTTTTAACAGCTTTTTTTATAATAAATCAGACAATATTTGACTAGTACAGTACACTTAATTTCAGAATAAACATTACCAACATAAAAATAAACACTATTCTACATATTTATTATTAAAAAATATTCGGATAAATATGATCAAGGGAATTTTTTTTTATTATTATTATTATTTTAAAGAAGACGAAAATAGTTTTTTTTTCTCTTTTGATATATCGTAAGTGGAAACGAGAGTTGTTTATTATTTTATATCAAACTGATCGAAACCAGAAAGAAAGTTATCTCCTCTTGAAAGGGAGAGAAAGAGAGAGAGAGAGAAAGAAGAGATGTTTAAGAGAGATGACCTTTTATTTATTTTATACATATCGGAAATAGAAATATAAAATATATATCCTTTCTTGAGTAAATATTTAATAATAAATTAGATTACAATGTTATAATTTATTTGATTATTTTTCATTTATAATTAAATTGTTTATTATTTAACGTGATAATTATGAATAAAATCTATTTTTTATACATATCAAAATTTATTATTATATACATATATCTTAAAAAAAAAGATTTATTACATAAAAAATTCTCTAGCCAAAAATTAGATTACATTAATTTATTATAGATATATGAATTTTTTTCTTAATTAATCGTTTTTTTTAATTTTATATAAAAAATAGATTCAAAGTTATTAATACATTACGAAAGTCAATCTAATTTCTTCTTATTCTTTTTATGCCCCTACTAAGGAACGGTTCTTCAATTTTTTTATTTTTAGATTAATTTGTTAAAAGAGGATGTTATCATCTCTCTATCAAAAAAAAATCCCAATATTCTTCTATTGGTACTTCTATAGGTACCATATCATGGTCAATGCTCTGTCGAATTAAAATCAATTATCTCACCCAATGCAACATATACACACGGAACACAAGGGAGGCATCGTCCCAGCATCCCTATGCTGTTCAGGTCACGACTAACAGAACTAGTCAATTCCAATCTTCCTTTGTCCCCATGACCTTCCGTGATTGGAACAAGCTCCCTGCGTCTATCTTCCCCAAAACCTACAATCTTCAGACTTTCAAGTCTAATCTCAACGGACATCTTCTCAGTTCCCGCAGTTGAGTTCCCCTTTTATGCTTCTCCTTTATTTATCTATTTTTTTTTTAAACTATATTCCTCCTGGCTGCATGTGACCACTGGTCATTATAAGTCTTCGGACCTTATGCATCCATTCCAAAAAAAAAAAAAAAAAAAATATATATAAGAAAACTTTTCAGCTTTAATTATATAATGCCACCATCAGTTCTTATGAGAATATTGACAATCTCAAAGTATACACCATTGAGATGCAGATAGAGTTGTTATATAAATACATATACAAAATTATATAAAATATGTACCGTAAGATGTCTTATGCTCTCTCAGTCTATATGGCTAAGTCTCAAATATACATCAAATGTCTCAAAAGACTTCGCCATATTAATTGATGAGCAATCGTCATCTTATCTACAGTGAGGGACAATATTAAGTCCCACCAGGGCCGCAGACAGACTTGACGGGCCCCGGGGCTACTTACTAATACGGCCCCCCCCCCAAAAAAAAAACCCTAAGTTTTTTTTAGCGTGTAAAAGGCTATTGTGGCCTTCATGCCAACAATTTTTAGACATGTTCGAAATAGTGGCTGTGAGATGTATAGATGGATAGTGGGCAGGGAGCCAATAAATAGACTCTGTATGCAGACTCAACACCGGAGACGTTCGTCCTTTTATTTAAGAACCATCTTCAATCTAAGGACTGAAGATGGTTCTTAAATAAAAGGAACCGAAACGTCTCCGGTGATTGAGTCTGCATACAGAGTCTATTTATTGGCTGCTCCTGCCCACATTTATCCACCAATTTTTTAGACAGTTTTTGACACAACTTTTGAAATAATTATACGGATCTCAGAGGATTTCCGGGAGAATCTGGGGGTATGGAAAATTTTTGAAAATTAGCCACTGAAATCTGCTTTTTTAGCTATCCCGAGTCCCTGAAGAAAAAATTTCAAGAAAATGATTTTTTTAGTTGAAATTTTAAGATTTGAGCTCAAAGGGCCCGGCTCCTGAGGAAAAATTTCAAGAAAATGATTTTTTAGTTGAAATTTTAAGATTTGAGCTCAAAGGGCCCGGGCCCCTGAAGAAAAAAATTTCAAGAAAATGATTTTTTTTTAATTGAAATTTTAAACATGAAAATTACTTTTTATTAGAATTTTAAGGTGGGAGCGCAATGGGCCCGGGCCCCCTCGGAGGGCCCGGGCCCCGGGGATATAGCCCCCCTGCCCCCCTGTCTGCGGCCCGAGTCCCACCCATGCGTTTTTTTACTTTGTGATTATTTCATTGTTTTTAAAAAAATATTATATATTTTTTAAAGGAAACTTTCATGGTTCAAACTTAGAAAACTTCCAATAAAGATTTTCATTTTATTTTATAAAAACAATGAAATAATCACAAGTAGAAAACGCATGGGTGGGACTTAATATCGTCCCTCACTGTACATATTTTATATAATTTTATTTATGTTTTTTATATAACAACTCTATCTGCATCTTAATGGTGGATACTTTGAGTTTGCCAATATTCTCATAAGAACTGATGGTGGCATTATATAATTAAAGCCGAAACGTTTTCTTATATTGGGATTTTCATTTGATAGAAGTTATCCTGTTTGGCTGACAATTCCTAAAGATTTCGCATCCGGCAGAATCTTCTGGTAATTCTTAAAGATTCTGCTTACGGTGGAATCTTTCGACAATTCCTAAAGATATCGTCCTACATCAATCAGCACATGTACAGAAATTTTAGATTTCTTTATTTATCCTTAGAGTTGCGTGTCAAAAATTTGTAGTAGATCGTTAAACGGCAAGACAAAAATATTATGTTGTTATCTGAAATTGTTTTCTTTTTTTTTTTTGCTGGAACGCTTTTAATATTGCCAATTTAATTTATTTCAACAATTAGATTAAGGAGCGCGGTTTTCTCTATTATTTTTAATAGGCATGGCAAATGCATATTTTAAATTAAATTAAAGGCATATAGACTAAGTTTTTTTAAGTCTACCACATTATTTTCACTTTCTCTTACCTATGTATGAATATATAGAAAGTATTGGATTCATGTCAAAAATTCGATGTCGAGATTTTGGTGAACACGTTTTGAGGTACCCTGAATCAAAACAAGTATTTTTTGCAAAATGGTCTGTCTTTATGTGTGTGTCTGTGTTCAATTTTAAGCATGAAGGAATTGAGCTAAGAGGCTGAAATTTTTTATTTAAGTTAGGCACCTCCCTAGAGCGTAAAAATAAGCTTTTAAACAAAATTGGCCAAAAAGTACTAGTAGTTTACTGACGTACTTTTTCAGTTTTTTTTTTTTAATTTTATCTAAATTCGCTCCAACGATTTTGAACAAAATATCTCAAGAACAAAAAGAGCTATTTGGTTGAAATTTTATATTTAAGGGCATCGCACAGGAAGCTTTTGACCAAAAAGTATTAGTACTTTACTGTTGTAGTTTTTCAGTTTTTTCGATTTTCTCAAAATTCGTTCCAACGTTTTTGATTAAAATTCATAAATGAGTTAATTTTTAGACCAAATGTATATTCTCATTTTGCCCTTAATATCTTTTTGAAGCACGCTTTTCTCTTATACTTCATAGAGAAAAGGCCATAGTAACAAAATATAAATATTTTCCCATACTTATACATTTTAAAAAGAAGAAATTAATGTCTGACAATGAGTGATAATCAACAGGAACATGTAGATGAAGGCAGCCAGCAAAGAACAAAAACTTTATTTAACGTTTCGGGAACGCATCGCTCTCATCTTCAAGACGATAAATTGTTAATGTTGTTTAGATTGATACATGTAGGTCATACAAAATTATAATACAAATTTGCATATACCATTAAATGTATGTTTGTCTATGAAAATTGTAGTAGGCGCCTGGGCTTAATTTATTGTTGAATGGGCTCGAAACATCAGCACTGACCAAGATAAAAAGACTGTCTCCAGGCACCTACTACAATTCTCATAGACAATTAAACATACAATTAATGGTATATGCAAATTTTGTATTATAATTTTGCATGACCTACATGTATCAATCTAAACAACATTAACAATTTATCGTCCTGAAGATGGGAGCGATGCGTTCCCGAAATGTCGACGATATTTAAATAAAGTTTTTGTTCTTTGGTGGCTGCCTTCATCTACCTGTTCCTGTTGCTTATACATTTTATTACATCTTGAATTTTAATATAGGTATCAGCGGAAACTAAATATATCTCGACTCAAAAAATCTGATGTGACAAGCACAGAACACAAATTTTTCTTACCAAAAAGTAAGAGAAAGTTGTGTGCTGTGCGACCAGTTACACCAGATTTTTAATATCTTCTTTTCTTAAAAAAAAAAAAAGTTTTTTTAAAGGAAGAATTTTCTTTGAAATATGGTTATAAATTACATAGATACGTCTCCTCTATATTTATATATTAAAATTCAAAAATCGATTAAAATTGCTGCACCTCTTTATGATCAAGTTTGCTTTTATGAATATGTAAGAGAGAGAAAGAGATCTCTTCTCGGCTTCTCAAAGAGAGAAAGATAAATTACCATGGAAAATGACTGCATGTTTGATTATTTATCTATAATAATAACCAATAAATACAGAGGAAGAGAGAGAATAAAAACAAACAGCCCTAGAGGAAATGAGAAATTGTTACTTTAAATTACCGACTACAATCATCTGCACGCAAATTTAGAAAAAAAATCGAAGGGAAAGAAAAAAAGTAAAATTATCCGTTATTATTTGTTCCATTTAACTAACTAATGCAAAATCATTATAAACCTAATTACTTAATGTTCTTTATTTGAATAATAGACGTCATTAATAAGAAACATTGTAATCAAATCTCAATAAATACAGAGCGTATTAGTGCAAGAAGTCGTCAAATAAGCTAAAAAAAAAAAAAAATCTGGTGTGACTGGCGCACAGCACACAACTTTCTCTTACCTTCGGTAATCGAAAGTTGTGTACTGTGCTTGTCACACCAGATTTTTTGTGTCGACATGTATTTAGTTCCCGGCAGTAGGAAATATTTGAATTTAGGTGTAAAATTTATAAGTATGGGAAAATATTTATATTTTGTTACCATGGCAACCATTTCTCCTATCTTTCCTATGAAGCACAAGAGTAAAGTGTGCTTCAAACAATTTTGAGGGCAAAACGAGAATAGACATTTGAAAGAGCATCTAAAAAATAATTGATTTTTTAATTTTAATCAAAATCGTTAGAGCGAATTTTGAGAAAATCGAAAAAAACTGAAAAAGTACATCAGTAAAGTACTAGTACTCTTTGGCCGATTTTGATTAAAAGCTTATTTTGTCGGTCCCGGGGGTGTTTAACTTAAATATAAAATTTCAGCCTCATAGCTCAATTCCTTCATGCTTAAAATTGAACACACACACACACACACACACAGACAGACAGACAGACAGACAGACACACAGACAGACAGACCATGTCGCGAAAACCACTTTTTTGGATTCAGGGGACCTCAAAACGTGAAGATCCATCAAAATCTCGACATCGAATTTTTGACATGAAACCAATACTTTCTCTCTATATATATATTACATATAACATAGGAAAAAAAAAAAATTGGAGAATAAGCGTCCGAATAATCGAGGAATTGGTTAAATAAATTAATAAATTTAATTAAAAATCATTAGTTAAAAAAATTTATACAATTTTTTTTTGCCTATTTAGTTAAACTCTGTAATTATTTATTTAGAATTTTTTCTACCCTTTGCAATTATTAGGCTATTTATTCTCTTTATTTATAATTTTTCAAGATTTCGAGGAGGAAGGAATTGGAATCCCCCTGTTTAGGAGCCTGTTATAAGACGTAATAAATACAATACTTCTAATTATAATCTTCTAATTATACTTCTAATTATAATCTTTGACTTTTTTTATTTTTTTATAACCTATATATTGCTGAAATTTGTTAAAATCTAGATTATATATTTCAAGGGTTAATTAAAATTAAAATCAAATTAACATTTTAACGTTTTATTGAATTTAAAATTAAAATTAAATTGAACACTTTATGTACATTTCGGCATTACTTCTGAAGATAGCAGCAATACTGAAATGTACTTAAAGTGTTCATTTTAATTTTAATGAGACGTTAAAATGTTAATTTGATTTTAATTTTAATAAACCCTTGAAACATATAACCTAGAGTAATTTTTTTGTTAAATTAGATTTTATCAAATTTCATCTTAAACTATTAATTACTAACCAATGGTTCAATGGTCCATTTCAAAATTTTGATCTGAGGTGGATTACATTTCATTGATGTTTTCATTTCAAAAATTCGATGTCGAGATTTTGATGGATATACACGTTTTGAGGTCCCCCGAAAAAAGTGGTTTTCGCGACATGGTCTGTCTGTGTGTGTGTGAACAAAATATCTCAAAAATGAAAAGAGCTAGGAAGTTGAAATTTTATATTTAAGTTGGGCACCCCCCTGGCACGCGACACGAAGCTTTTAAACAAAATCTACCCTACGTACTAGTACTTTACTGATGCACTTTTTGAGTTTTTTTTTTCGATTTTCTTCAAATTCGCTCCAACAATTTTTATTAAAATTCAAAATTCAATTACTTTTTAGATGCTCTTTAAAATGTATATTCTCATTTTGCCATTGAAATATTCTGAAGACCACTTTACTCTTGTACTTCATAGGATAGATAGATGCCATGGTCCGCCACAAAAAATCTGGTGTGAAAAGCACAGAACACAACTTTCGATTACCGAAGGTAAGAGAAAATTGTGTACCAGTCACACCAGATTTTTACCTTAGAAACCTCGGCTCCAATTAATTCTCTCTTTTGACCAAAACGTTAGACATGAATTTTTCTTTTTATTATTAGATTACTAGCGAACCCGGATCTTCATCTCCGTCAATTAAAAAATCCTCAATTGCCCTTAATGGAGATATAAAACGTAGCAATTAAAACCGCGCGTTGATTTAGATAGATCTCATGATAATAATGTAAAACTTGACTGATTAAAAAAGAAAAAAATACTAACATTTTGACGTATTCTGGAGAAAAATTAGCAATTGTAATTTATATTATTGAACTGAATTTTCTCATTATTTTTTACTAACTAAGCATTGGCCAGTTTCAGCTTTGAATTAAGAATATCTTCAGTGCTCTTTTTCTTCTAATTGTTCTTTTGTAAATCCAGTAATCTTCTTGAAACCAGTGACTTCATAATTTCCCTTTGTTAACTGAGTTAAATAACATTATCACCGCCTACGCTCTTGAGAATGCACATGTGGAGGCCACCTGAGATTCTTTTTAATAGCATTAGGCTTGATTGTTGTCTTTTTTTAAACCTAATCTCTGAATACTTAATAGCTCTTTCTGTTTCTTATAAACAAACTCGATGCAAATTTGCCACTAAATGATAATTTAATTCTGGACTTTAATTGAAACCTTTCAGAGAATCTTAAAAAAAAGTGGGGTTGTTTAAAAAAAAAAAAAACGCATTATTTAATCTCTCATTTAATGCATTTTAAAAATTAGCTTCTAAATATATATAATCTAAACTACTTAAAAACTGATTATATTTTAATATCTTAATTTTAAAAGGTTGAAAAAAAAAAAATTTAATTAAATTTTTTACGAAAAATTTTTTTGGTGTTTTTTTTTTTTTGTATGTGTGTGTTTTAAATGAATATCAATTTCTAAAAACAAGAGAAGGGGAAGGGATAATGATTAGATGCGATAAAGTGAGGATCGGATTTCATCTACCTGGAGATTTTAATTCCAACCTGATTAAGATGATGATCGGTTCAACTTTGAGGGCGGATAATCGAGAAATCTGATCCCACTCTCTTTCTCTTTTATCCAATTAGACAGATTCTAACAAGGATAATGTAGAAAAAATTCTTTTTTTTTTATTTAGAATACAAACAAAGGTTAGGAAAATCAAAAAAATTTTCTCTCCCTAATTTTCAGAAAATTAAAACCATTCATTGCTTAATTATGGCAAACGAACAAAAACAAAACCTATTTATTATAATTATCTAAGGGCCGGTTGCTTGATGTATGGGTAGCTAGTTGGCCTATCGTTAGGGTGTAATGCAGTAAGCCTCTTCCAGGGAACAAACCCTCTTCCACCCCATGCGGCATAAGCCCCCAAATATGAAAACATTTGTGTACTTATACATACCATCCACTGCAATAGTATTAAGACTAAAGCCCGGTAGTTAGGCAGCCCAAATGGCACACCTTTTTTTCTGATTAAAACATTTAGATAATTTTTATTTCAATATATTTGAAATTAAAAAGATACATTTTTATGGTTATTCTTTATTCTTTTGTTAAAAAGGGTCGTTCGGCCTATTGTCTGCTTTAAAAAGATATTTCTCACACAAACAAGCTGCCATTTAGGCTGCCTAACTAACTACTGGGCTTGAATCTCAATACTATTGCAATAGATTGTACATGAACATGTACAAAATACAGTATATAGAGTAAGGTGAGGCAAAGATCCTCGCGTGGCAAAAGTCCGAAACCTCATTTTAAACAACCACTAGACTTGGCGTTGTTCTAAACAACTTTGTTAGGTTGGTAACAATAAGAACAGATGACGATTCGAAATTCAATAGCATATTTGAAGCCGATTGTTAACAATGAGCAAAGTTATGTTTTTTCCACCTTCCATCTAATATTTATGGAAATTCTCATGTGATTTTTACCCCACTCGGTGGTGCAAAGGTCCGCAAATGGAAATTTTTATTTAAATACTTCTCCTAATCTTATGCTACTGATTTGGAAACCAAAAAAATTATGTAAGATAGTCAAGTAACCAGGCTTTCAGGGGATGTTCCGATCTTTATTGTATCTTTCATAGGAAGGTCAAACAAAAATCCCAAACAAAAACTGCGGATCTTTGCCCCACCTTACTCTATAGGATCTATAGGCCCCCTCATCTAGTGACGCCTCAGGCCTCCAACTGTCTCGGTACTCATCTGTAAAAAATCATTTAAAAAATCCAACGTTGTCATTCATTGTTTTTATATAGTTTCGGGCAACCTCTCACTAAAATTTATAAAAGCATTGAGGATGGTGCCTGTGCAAAGATACCGAAATGTTTGCTGTTTTGAAAGCAGAGAAGGCTGGTTATTTCTCTACTTCATTTTTTTTTTTAACATTCACACTTTTTTCTTCTGGTTACTATCGTTCTACTTCGATCTATTGGGTGCAGGCGTGTGGATCCCTCGATCATTTTTACTGGGGTTTTGATGGATCGATTAGTTTGTAAATAATAAAACAATTCTTTAATAAATATTTTTCATAAGATAACATATTTTACTTAAGTGAACAATAAAAGTAAGATGTTTTATAATTATTTGATTTAAGTAAAATCTTAAATAAGATATCTTTGTTTCTTAATTTATTCTATTTGTTGACTTTTTTTCTGTTTATCGTAAATTGCATTTCAATGATTTCGGATATTATCTTCATCAATGGGTGTGTTTCTCTCACTCGTGGCTCTATATCTTTATGCAAATAGAGAGAGAATTTTTCCCTAATGGCGTCACTCTCTAACATTTTATAAGTAGCAAGAAAAAAAAAGTAAGAAATCGAACACCATAAAAGAATATCTCATTTGCTTAGAGCTACATATATTTTAAGAATAATTTAATCCTCTTTATTTATTTATTTATATATTTTTTTTGATTTGAGATTTTGAAATAGAAACCTTTTCTGATCAAACTGCTTAGTCAGCGGCGTTTCTAACTATATATAGAGATGGATTTTGTTTCCAAACATGTCGAGGATTAGACAGCGCCCCTCCCACCTTATCTCCTACTGAGATTTTGCTTACTTACCTAAGGACTACTATAAAAAAAAAAAAAAAAAAAAAACAATCCTTTTACAGGCAAAAAAAAACATATTTTTGATAAATTTCTAACTATTCTAACCGAGGAAGAACATAAATAAATGAAATGATGAAATGGAATAGTAAAAAGCCAGCAATCGCTTCAATTGACGTCCTTTTTTATTTTGAAGATATTTCAAAGCTCATAACATGCATCTTCAGAAAATGAATAGAGATGGGGTCTAAATGGTCTCAGATGTCGGAAAAGGATTTAAAACAAATTAAAAAAAGGTAGTCTGCTCCAAAATTTGTTGTATTTTCGCATTAGGAAGTGCCTTGATAAGTAACTGATAGCTTGAAGTTTTGTGCAGAATAAATATGGAGTAGCAGATGTATTCAGAGCAGTTACTCTTGTCCTCCTCTATAGTGGTATCTTCTTCGTTTTCGAGATTTGTCGGCCAATTTCAACTGAATATTTCGTTGTCACTAGTCGTAGTTTGATAACGTCATGAGCTTGTAATATACCATCTATTGCAATAGTATTGAGACTAAAGCCCGGAAGTTAGGCAGCCCAAATGGCACAGGGCATACTAAAGCTTTCTTGTCTGTTTGAGAAATACCTTTTTCAAAGCAGACAATAGGTCTTTTTTGTTAAAAAGGGTAGTTCGGCCTATTGTCTGCTTTGAAAAAGGTATTTCTCAAACCGACAAGAAAGCTTTAGTATGCCCTGTGCCATTTGGGCTGCCTAACTTCCAGGCTTTAGTCTCAATACTATTGCAATAGATGGTATATATTGGAGATTTTTGTATTGGACTCTTTGAAACCGGTGCTTCCATTAGAATTAATGGGATATAAATAGATGAATCTTCACAAATATTTCAAGTTCTGAATCCACTTCTATCTTAAGAAAGATACGACGCAAATGTATGCGAATATTGATCTGTTAATATCCCACTAACCCTGCAGAAAGAGTGTGGTATTCCGAAACGTCGACTAGTTCGAGCAATTAATAAGGACTAGATTATATTAATTAAGCTTTTAAAAATCATACCAATTACAGCAAATATTCAATTCAAATTCTATTCACTGAAAATTTCGGATATTTCATTTTCAGAAATTTGAAAATAAACTGATTAAAATCTAAAAGTTTATTTCATCCTAAAGTCATTTATTTGCAAATATTTCGACAAATCGAAACTTAATCATGTTCAATGCTGAATACAATTATGAAATTGACTTTGATAAATAAATAAAAATAAATTTTAATGGGAAAACGTGCATAGAACTTCTTTTTTTTTCTTTTTCGTTCGGGATTTAATCTTTTTATATAAAAACCTGCTCTATGCACGTTCTCTCATTTTTAACATTGAAATTTATTATGAATTAATTTCGTCTTCCTATTCAGCAAAAAAGGGCCAACCTAAAATTCTTCAAAATTTTTGTGTTTTACAAATTTTGTTAGTGTACAGAAAAAACACCTGTTTAACTTTATTTACAATCATAGAGCTAATAAGAATCTTTGTATGATGAAACCGATTCCTCTTCTTTTTTTTTTAATTCAACGTCCACTCCTAAGAAATATCTCTTCAATGATAATATAATAATAATAATAATATCTCTGTCGTATTGTTCTTCTCTCCATTTTATATTCTTTGGAGTACAGTTAAAACAGGCGTGGCTTTTTATATTCATTGATGCCCTAAGGGCCGCCACGTGCCATTCAATTCGTTCGTCTATTCATTCATTCCTTTTTTCCCCCAACTATTTTCATGGTTATTCAACTTTGAACTTTAAAAACACGTCTACTAACTAATCTGTAGGCCCCTGGAGACGAGACGTATTATTTCGACTATATTTATTTATTTTTTATTCACAACTAACAATTATTATATATTATTATAGATTGTTTAATATTTTGTATTAATAATAATGCCAAGGCCAAGATAGAAGAAGACTAATAAGATCCAAGGTGTAGTTTCTAGTCAGGCCTTAATAGCTGGTTTTCTTACCCATATTATAAGGGTTATTTTTCTTCCCAGGGAAACGGAAAATTTAAAAAATCTTAAAATTTCAAAACTCATTCATTCCCCTCTATCCTTAATGATTGAAGTTCCTTTTCTAATTCTTTATTATAAATTTATGAGTGGATTCCAAACTTATTTGGCCTACCGCCCCCTTTCCAGAAAAAATATTACTCAGCATCCCCTGGAAATTATTATTATTATTTTTTTTAATTTTTAATAGCAATTAAACAGAAAAATATTTGGGAACTGACTGAATTCCCCTCGTCAAAAACTTTGATAATTACTGATTTATTTCATCATTTATACAACACATGTTTCAGGTTTTAATTGATAATTATTTTCATATTTTTTACATATTATATTCGGGGAGACGATTAGCCGATGGGATAAAGCGTTAAGCTTATAATCCTAGGTTAAGGACACCTCGAGTTCAAATCCACCTCATGGCAATAAATTATCCAACTCTATTTGAGATACCTCCTCCTGAGGAAGGAAACGGGAACCCACCTCAGTATCATTTCCATGAAAGTTACTTTTCAAAGTAACCACAACGTGTCAGGACTGACACTAATGACTGAGAGAGAGACAGACATATTATATTAAAATGCATTTTAATTAAGAAGGCATTGTAACAAACTCATAAAATTTTTATACATTATCTGAACCGATTAATCACAGACGTTTATTATTATTCTCTGGTCTTTTCAGTATAGATGTCCATTCCGATATATAAGCTACAGTATAATAACACTTTATTTATTGTGACTATAATCAATTAAATAAATAAATAAATTTTTTTCAGGGTGGCAAGGGGCTATTAGCAGATATATGCCCTAATGCAATGGTTCCCAACAGATGGTCCGTAGACCCCTAGGGATCCGAGAAATGTTAGTGAGAAATTAAATTATTTTGTATTTCACCTGTCTTGCAGTAGCCCCTTCTAATCTAGTTCCCGCTTAAGTTCAGCTGATAAAAATTCTAAAAACTTATATAAATTTCTTACTAATGTAATTCAAATTATTATATTTGTAATATTCTAATCTACTGTATTTAATTTAAGAATTTAAGGTGTTTTTGGTAGATTAGCAAGTATAGTTGTGTGCTGTGAGATCAGTCACACCAGATTTTTTTTAAATAAAATTTTGATTTCAATACCCATTAAGGTACGCGTCTCGGGGTGCTAATTTTGGGAGTTTCCAGCGGCCACAATTTTGAAGTTATCGAACTCAAATTTTTTTTAAAATTAAAGCTATTTAAAATATATACAACTTATAGAACCCCTTTTTTTGATTTTCGAAAAAATAAATTTTTTTTTTAGATTAATCGCATTAAATAAAAGATATTTTTAAAAAATTCGCTCTATATCTTATAGATAATTAAATTAGTAATCATTGTGTTAAAAAATAATTAATTTTTTACCTTTAATTAATTAGCTGGAAGCTCTAGAATGAAATGGGAAAATTCCCTTGTATTCCTATGGGGAAAACTAACGCCATCTCTTGCCGCCTCGAGTAACTCGGTAGTCAATCGTGTTCTAACTGCTTTTCGAGACGCGCACTTTAAAATCATATTATTCGGATCCAAAATCAAAGAAAAAATTTTTTCGAAAAAAAAAAAATATTAAGACAAAATAGACCTAATTTGAGAAATACAATTTGGTTCAAATAAAAAAAAAAAAAAATTAAACCTTTTATGTCAAAAAAATTGGAATCTGATTTTAATATTCGACCAATTGTCCAGACCCTGACAATATCAATATTGATAACCTGAGCTGTGAGTTGGAATCCCAGGCAATCCAATAAAAATTTATACCAATGATTATTAATAAATGTGTCTGGATAATTTGTATCGTAAAGTCTACATCGCCTAAAATATAGAAGAGACCAATTAATTCTTGATTTAATAATTTCACTAACATGATTTGTCAGTCAAATAATTGTAGCTTAAATAATCCAGACTTATATTCATATGGCTGATGTATAATAAATTAAAAAAAGTATTTAAAAAATCCGCCCCGATTTAATTAAGATAGTTTGGATATGAATGGTAAGAGCATGCGATTGAAGCGTTAGTGCTCCGATTGATTTGTAATCCGTAGCATATAAAGAGAGTCTTTGTGCTCGGGAACAATTTAACGAAACTACGGCCCTCCGGGTAGCTAATAAGGCTTTAATTGTCTCAGCCGATATGGAGCACAAGTGTTTACAGTTAAGAGAGAGAGAAAGAGAGTAGAGAAAAAAAAAACCAAGAGATTTGTTTCAAAGACTTCTATCACGCCCACTCGTAAAAACAGAAAACAATTTATTCAAGAAAAAGAAAGAGAGGGGACACGTGGTTTCCCTTCAAAGGGATTTTCTCCCACATGTGAATGGAAATATCAAAAAAAAAACTACACCTTTTGAAAAAATATTTTGCACATAATATTTTTCTTTAATATTTTAAACCTATTTAGTAATAGGTGCAAGAGAGAGTTTAAAATTTGAAAAAATAAAAATTTTCTTTCATGTCCTACTCATTCACTTTTTTACTCTGATATATTTGTCAATGGTGAGTTACACCTGAAAGAAAAGATTCGTTTCAGTTCGATTAATTTTATTGGTAATAAAACATTCTTGGTGGCTTCTTATGAAATATTATTATCAGTTCAAATTTTACGCTGTTTTGTTTATTTTAGCTAGTTTCTTTAAACATCAAGAAATCATGACATAAATTTTATAATATATCTAGCTTATTTATTTAAAAATTTGAAAAAATCTCACCAGGAAAAAACATTATTACTTTCTCTTACCCTATAGTCGATATGAAATATTTTTTTATAAAATTTTAATCCAGTAAAAATTATATTGAATTAATTGTGAGATATGTCTTTGTGTGTCTGTCTGTATGTGTGTTTAAAATAGGGCATGAAGGAAATGAGCTATGAGGTTTTTTAAATTTTGAGATGAGCTATGAGATTTTTTAAATTTTGAGATGAGCTTGAGATTTTTTTTAATTTTCCCTTTTCCAGCTATTAGGGTTTTTATTTTATACACTGTATCATTACTATATATAAAGCGCTAGGCACTCACTTCCGTTGTTTGTATCTGTTTGCCACTCTCTCTTGAGTGGCCCGCCGAAGGGGGCTTTGCCACTTGTATTTTATATAATTTGTACCGATAGCTACAAGGGAACGATCCATACCCTTGTTTTTCGGAGTCCCCCATCCGAAATTCAGCCGAACTTTGGCATTGCTTAACAGCAAAGATCTTGGGAGCTCTTTCTCTTCTATGCTGCCAGGCTACCCGGTGAGCCTTCGGCGAGCAATTGCAAAATTTCCAAATAGTGAGCAAGAATAACAAAAAATATTTATGTATATTTTAAATTTTTTTATTTTTTTTTTTTTGAGAGTTTCCTTTGTGGGAAATATGATGCATTTGCTCACCTAAGGTGAGCAAGGAGGTCCAGGGGCGTAACCCCAGAGAGTTGTCATAGTAATAAAATATAAATATTTTTCTGTTTTTAATTCAAATCTACCGTACTGCCGGAAACTAAATATATGTAGACACAAAAAATCTGGTGTGACACAACTTTCAATTACCAAAGATAAAAGAAAACTCTGGAAGAAATGATTTGGCAAATAAAAAAAAATTCTTTCCTCTTCTTCTAAATACAATATTTGTGAACCAAATGTCATTAACAATTTAAAAATTATTATTTTTTGTTAATACAGTAAATAATAATAAGAAAATATCTTAATCGGTAGTTAATAATAAAAAATATTCATCAACAACTAAATGCGAAAATGATATTTAAAAAACTTCATTCAGTTTTAACAATAAAACATATTATTATATTTCAAAATATCTTCTCAGAAATATCTTTTTGAATATTTTTTTTTGCTCTCTCACTAAATAATAATCGGATTAAGAAGCATTTTACATTCTCTTATTATTATTAGTTAGCTGAAGAGGATTTAACTCTCTTTCTATAGAGACAGACAAACTCCATGATGATGAGGATGAGACTCTGGATGGGGATGATGCCTTGAGGCGTCACTCTCTCTTTCTCTCTTTGTCACGACGACATTTGAATAGAGATGTTGCTTGGAAAAATTTAAATTCCTTTTTATTATTATTCTTAAAAAAAAGAGAAAAAAAAAATGTCTTGTGTGGTGTGGAAAAAACCTTTTATTCGTATTTAGAATTGTAATTTCGTTGTTGTTGAGGTTATTACAACATTTGTTATGCCAATAAACATGAAAAATATATATAATTAAAAAAAAATATACTCACGAATAAAAAAAATTAAATTATATTTTATTTCCTAGGAGGGGAAACCAACAAAATCGGCCAAAAAGTAGTAGTACTTTACTGATGTAGGCCTACTTTTTTTTTTTAATTTTAAAATTATCTCCAACCATTTTGATTAAAATTCAAAAATAAATTATTTAAGTGAAACTTTTATTTGATTCTCTCAAATTTTTTCGCTCTTCTATCAGCATGTCGCGTTACAAGCTGTGACGTCAAAGGCCGTGACGCTACAAGTCATGACGTCACAAGCCGTGACGACAAAAATAGGAAAGTTGAAATTTAATATATATATGACGAATTATAAAAAAATAATTGTGAGATTTAATTATTCAATTTTTAAAATAATTTTCCAATTATTAAGTTAAGATTAAAAACGCGATTTTAATCCCCTTAATTGAATAATTTTCTGAAACGCCTACGATCCGAAAAAAAAGTTTCACTTCCATCGTGGTTTCATAAAATCACACAATGTTATTTTTTAGTTGCTCTTTAAAATATATATTCTCATTGCCCTTGAAATAATTTGAAGCATCCATCCGAATCATGCCCCCTTATCACTATGATTCAAATTTTATAAGCTTTTGCATATTTTTGCATATTTGGTGAATGTTGCATAAAGTGGAACCAGTCACACCAGATTTTATAAATTTTATTTAAGGTCTTTTTTTATTTAGTGTAGGGCTACTCGGCCATCCCCCATACATACATATAAAAGATCTTTTTAAGACAATTCTTATTTTAATTCATACATATTAACAATTAAAATACATCTATTACACTCAAATCGTCATAACCTGTTTGATGATTAACATCATTTAGGTCATTAAATAAAAAAAAATATATAAGGAAATAAAAAGCAGATGTTTTTTTTTTAATTCATCATCAATGAATGAATTTCATTCAGGAATTTGCGAGATTTATTTTTAATTAATCTAATTGGACGAATTATCTTAGGTCAACAATCCAACACTTGGCCTGATTGTTGGGAAGGAATTTTTTTTTAGGTATATTTCTTACACCTAATCACTATAATTTTCTTTCTCTTTCTCTCTCTCTCTCTCTCTCTCCGTTGGTGGTCCTGAAGGTCTTGGGATCGACTCTCGTTCAGGGCATCAACGAGTCTTCTATCGCTATCAAAGTTCTGGAATTTAAATTTATAATTTTTTTTTTTACAAAAAATACTAGCACTAATAATGGGGTCAATTTTTGGCAGATGTTTTAAAATTATTTTGTCCTGTGAAGACAAATTTCAAAATCAATTTTAAATTTCATTTCCTTTTCTATACTATTTATTTATACTCGTTTGCACCAACACATCTTAGATCTTAAGTTCGTCTTACATCTTACAATTGAATTTACCAACAGGAAATCGGATCTTAAGACCCTAGTAACACCATATTTTTATTATTATGTCAATCAGATCACCAATCTTATCTTCTGATAAAGATATGTTCACCTCATAATTTTATAAACCCTTTGTTTTTTAAAATATTATCCAAAATTAACTTTTCATTCACGTATCTACTCTTTAGAATTCTAACATAATCTATTCCAAGACTTATCAAAACATCTGGTGATAATTTGTTTCTATTTACTTCTATGTGATTTATAGTATCTAGATTTGTTTTGTTGAAATGTTATCTTTTATGGATCTTTAACGCTCTGTTTTGATAGTGTTGAGCGAGTTATAGATACGTACAGTATTTAGACGATATCCTTAATATAAAAAAGACCTTAAGAAATTTTTTTTTTTTATTTTAATTTTAATTAAATGGCCATCGGGAAATTTGGCTAATGGCAAAGTAAAGTAAAGTAAGTGTGTTTCAGATATAGGTAGGCCTATCCGAGAAAAAAAAATTTAATCGGGGCATAAATCTGACTTTTTGTTCTCCGAGATCCGTAAGCACTGGTTAACGAATTGCAAATGTGACCAGTGACTCTGGCCTCGGTACCTTAAGAAATAAATAGTCCAGAAATTTTAATTATTAAGGAATTCTAATAAATACTTTATTTATTAATAAATAAGAAATTATATATAATAATTTAAGATATTATAAGCTTATATATCGCGTATGTGAGCCGCGAAACGGAAATTTGATACAATTAAATATATATTAATTCATATACCCGAAAAAATAAGGGTGTGCCGCCGGGAGTCGAATCACGGATCCTTTAATTTGTACTCGGGAGTGCCCTTTCCCCCCCCCCCCTTGTATTTGACTTTGGCTCCAGACCATTTGGGCCCTTTTACTGTCCCCACTACCCTAATTAAATCCAAGACTGCCTTAACCTGCCGAAGGGGGTTTTTGTGGCTCTCTAATATAATTTAAATTTCATTAACATGTCTTTTAAAATATGCACATAAAAGAGTTGTACATAAAATGCGCATACACGGATTCAGGGCCCATTTGGTAAACTTTTTCGAACATAATCTATGGCTAATATTTGCCAAAATTCATTTTACACAGGATGTGTGCCTGGTATTCGGGAAGGAACTTCACATTTAAAGTCTTCTCTTCATATGTGCTGTCACGATTTTCTGAAAACGAATTTATTATTTTTTTAATATAATATTTAAAGAGTCTCATTGAGAATTCTTTTTGTATTTTTACTGAGCGTCTTCTTTAGAAAGAACGTATTGTAATCATTCTAGACATTTTATAAAAGAGCGTGAATTAAGCTAAAAAACACGAGCATTATATTCGTCTATATGTTTATACGTGTAGAGCAAATTCTGTTTATATTTGATCAACTTTTCGTGAAGATTTATTCTATGTTAGGATTTATTGAAAAACAGTGATTTAGCAACAATCCAATGTGACATTTATAGAAATACTTGTTATTTACTATGGTTGGTTAGTGTTAGTCAAATTAGTTCCTATATAACAGAAAATTATGCTTTATGGAAAATAAACCAAAATGATTGATAGATAAACTTTTCCTTTACAATCATCAGCCACCTTTGGTCGTTAAATCGATTCTCACACTCTTTCTCTTGTCTAATTGTTTTCGTTTCCGTTTCCGTCAAAGTTAAAGATACTTAAATAAAAGGCGACCCTTATTCTCTATTTTTTATCTTCACGAAGGGTTGTTGTATGATATATCATATCTTGACCTTCCGGTCCTTACAACGAACCTCAGCACCTGGATTTTTTTTTGCCTAGGAATGAATGAAAGAAGTATAAAAAGAAAATTTTCTTTCAATTGTCCGATTTTCTCAATCATGGTTTCTAAATGGTAAATTTTTACTTTCTCTTAACTATTTATGTAATATATAGAGGAAAAGTATTGCGATCATGTCAAATACGTTTTGAGGGCCCCAAAAAAATGGATCCCGCAATTTTGTCTGTCTGTCTGTTTGTGGGTAACGATTTTAAGCATAAAGTAATTAAGCTACGGGATTAAAATTTTATATTCAATTTAGGTACCCTCCCGGACATTCATTCAAAATAAGTTTTTGAATAAAATCGGCCAAAAAAGTACTAGTACTTTACTGATGTACTTTTTCAGCTTTTTTTCGGTTTTCTCAAAATTGATTAAAATTCATTAATCAATTATTTTTAGATTTTCTTTAAAATGAATATTCTCATTTTTCCCTGAAAATTGTACACTTTTTTTGATGCAGTATTTCAGATTTTTGAATTTGATATTTAGGGGCTATCATATTTTTTGTTAGTAACAGTGGCGTCATTTCAACTTTTTCTGGGGGGGGGGAGGTAAACTTTTTTCTTGTTAGAGGCAAACATTGTTTTCTTAAAATTTACTTACACATAGATACTCAAATTTGGCCAAAAGATATTTAATTTAATTGTTTAATTTTGTACAGTTTATATACTGGTAAATACATATATTTTGAAATATTTTATTTAGAATAATATAAAATTTTATAAAAATAAGAGCCCTTGGGGGAGGGGGCAAATGCCCCCTGCCCTTCCCCCCCAAAAAAAATGCCACTGGTTATTAAAGGTAAAAGCTATTAGTTTACTATTAATAGTTTGGCTATTTTTTCAAAAAAAAAAAAATTTAATTATCTTTTTTTTAATTATTCCGTTGCGCCATTTGTTAATTATAGCTATTATATTACAGAATTTAAATTTTTTTAATAAAATTTAAAGAAATTATAGTTAAATGATCTGGAAAGATCAAGTCAGGTATATATTCGTGTAGATTATATTACAGTATATAGGTATAATAATTCTGAATGTATTAGTATTTCCTGTCAGCTTCTTAACTATTAACTAATAGCAAGCGAGTGAGTGCGAATGGAGGGGAGTAAATGAATAGGGGAAGAAGGGGATATTTTCTCCCCACCCCGGAAGCAGTGACTTTAGCGCCGCCCACGCTCAGCGGCCGACAGCCCTTCAAAGCCGCCAGTCGTGTTACGACCGCCGCCCGGGCAACAATGCCCCCGCCAAGGCGATGATGCGCGAGTTCGCGTTGTTCGTGTTACTTGGCGTGCTGGTATTCGCTGGTGGCCAAAGAACTATACCCGGCGTTTATGTGGACGCGAGTGTCTCACCTGCTGCACCCTATTGGTGGTATTCAAGTTGCGCTGTAAGACATTGTGGAAAACATTCACCACCCCCGCCACTTAGTTCCGCGCAAGCCAGGTGCCTTATTAGAAATTGCGCGCCCCGTCATCCCTATCTTTATAATCACTACCCTCAACATTATTGGTATTATGGTGAGTCCCTTAAAATTTTTTTATCTTCCAACCCCTTACGACTTTTTTTTCCAGAAAATTCGTGAATTGGCATAGAAAGGGCCTTATCGCCTCTTCAAATTTTTCTGATATTTCGAAATTTTGACATCTAGGCCTAAACTGTTATAAACGTTCCTACCTCTCTTCATTTCTGTCTGCTGTCTTAATTTTTTATAAACAATCCTTCTTATTTACTTAATTCGCTGCTAATGTTACTATGAAGATTTTTGAAAAATCTTTTGCGAAATATTAATATTTCAATAATAGTAGGAATACATACATAAACATAAACACAACATAAACTTCACTGTGCGTGTGTGTTTTATTATTCGGTAACGGCTTAATAGATTTAAACAAAATTTTATAACAAGTCCCTCGTGCTTGGTGTCGTTAGTAGCGCGCCTGCCTTGTATACCAAGGATCGCGGGTTCGGATCCCAGGCAGTCCGATGATTATATTTAAGCCATTTGGATACCAAATGGCTTAAATAAGAATGCCTTGACCCCCAATAGATAATTACAAAAATATGGCCTAAATTGCCAAAGACTGTGTATGTGTTTGTGAGTTTGAGTGTTAAAAAAAAAAAAATAAGTTTTTAATTAAAGATCCCAAGCTGGAATGATATTTCATTTGGTTAACATCTGAAAAACCAAATCGATCTTCTCATATATATAATTTAAAAAAAAAAAGTTCTGTTTTAAAAACTTTTTTTTGAATATTTCACCTTTTATTTGAAAAATAATTAAGAAGTTGATTGCCTCTGAGGGGGTTAAATGAAATTCATTGGGGGTAATGTGACTTTTTCTTTTGGCATCTCAATAACATGGTAGTAACTTCGGTGTAAGTATATTTCTTGGGATAATACATAAACTAGTTCTTCTGCTTCAAATAAAGCACTAATCTGGATTATTTAATTCATTACACACTTTCCATATTAGTCCATTGTAGTCTCATAATTTCTAGGCCCTACGATTATTAATTTATAAGATAAATAAATAAATACCATCTTGATGTTCTGATGAATATTAACTAGGTAGAGATTTGTTTGAAAAAGATGGAGTTTTTTCAATCAACACTCAAAAAGACTGTTCATTAGCCAGTCAATATATCGTTTAAGATAGCAAATTTGCGAGATGTGTTCTGCTTATGATTGGGCAAAATTGCGCCCCCTGGAGTCGAACCAGGACCTCCACGCTTTCTCGCCTGGTGGACTTTCTTTATCCTAAGTCGCCGGCCCCTGATTAACGTTCCTAAAATAAAGACAATTTTGGTTTTCTCCTGGACCGAATCTTCTCTTGAACTAAAATTACCATCTTGCAACCTGAAATTTAGTTATAAAGAAAATTTTTTTTGATAAAAACTATTATTGATAACGACCTCCTATTATTTCAAATGAAAGCTAATTAAATTAAACTATACCTTATTATAAACTTGAGATGTAGAGTACCGACAAAGCCCTTGCACTGGACCGAAATGTCAGGATGAGATTTTACTATATAATTTAAATATATTTAACTGCCCTTTCATTGTAACCTAACTTACAAACTACACAATTAAAATATCTTAGCAGTTCCTTAATTCCTTTGTTTTTTTTTTGTTACTTTTTTTTTTTAATTTGCCCTCTCGGCTGTCGAAGCCATTTTTATTTAAATTGTATCAATGAGAACCGGGGGTGGGGGGGACATTCCACATGCTGGTGCCTCAGGACCACCCACTCGAAGCTTATATTTACTTCCATGCGTTAAGCTATTCTTAACTTTTATTTTTTACTTATTTACAATTAAAGGTCTACTATAATTTTTTTATATAAATTGCCCATATTTTTTGATAATGTTTTATAATAGTAGTCCATTTAAATTTTTTATTATAATATAATTCAAAATTGCGTTCCCACAAGCTTAAAGATCTCCCCCCCCCCCAACTCTAGTTAAGCGCAAAACTCGCCTAAGGCTTGTTTATAAAAACTACATTCTCATTCAATGAATTCGTTAAATGTCTTTTAAATTTGTATTGATAATTTTCTTCCTTGATATATCCTGATGAGTCAAATAATGACGAAGCATGTTAATAATAAATAATTAATATTTAAATACACAATCAGCGAAATTAATAATTTCATTTAATTGGCATTCACTTTCTGAATTTAATTTAAGGTGAATCTCTTCCTATTGAGATTGATAATTTTATTCTTCTTAGAAAATAATTAGGCTATTATTGAGAGAGGCAAAATAAATAACTAAACGAGTGGATTGCTTTTGAATAAATTAGTAAAATAACTAGTTTCTAATAATGGGGAAAAAATCTTAAATGGATCCATTCTTCTGGCTTTCTAATGTCAGATTTGAATAGAAAAATTAGTTTAGGGTCCCATATACATTATACTGTGAGTAGGCGATTAGACGAGGGGATAAAACAGTTAAGTTTATAATCCCAAGTTGAAGGCAACTCGAGTTCAAATCCACCTCCTGGCAAAAAATTTATCCAACTCTATTTGAGATGCCTGCTTCTAAGGCAACGAGAACTCACCTCAGTATTATTCCCATTAAAGTTACCCCTCAGAGTAAACTGTCATTTGACACTAATGACTGAAGAGAGAGCAAATAATAACAATTGAGGAGAGTAGGTGAATTTTGACTACCCTTTTGACCATACTGGACAGGTAGACGTCTCGATTTTGTGCTAGGGGTTTTGGTTTCTCCTCCCAAATGATAATAAAAATATATTTCTATTGGGTAGCCTACCATCAAATGGAATAAATAGGGGCGAATTCTAAATATCCTCAGATACCGAAAACGGTTGCTGTAAACTACCGATAATATAATAACTTGACAAAGTTTTTTAGGCAACCGCAGAATAAGACTATAGTTTAAATTTCAAGAATATAAAAAAAAAAAAATACTTGCTCCTCCTCTTTAAAAAATAAATCTGGTTTACTATAAACCAAAATAATTATTGATACATATCATATTGAATATGAAAAATGCAAAAATAAACAGGTTACAGGATATTTTGCAGCCAAGGAATGAAATAAAACACTTTTATTTAATTGTTAACCGTCGACGTTTCGGTCTCAAATCACCACCATCCTCAGGACGTTTAATTGTTAGAATTCAAGATTATAATGATGTTAGAATACAAGGCCATGATGCGACCGAAACGTCGACGGTTAACAATTAAATAAAAGTTTTTATTTAATTCCTTGGCTGCAAAGTCTCCTATACCCAATTCATAGTCTACAGCCACTTCTCATCACTAGTTAAACAGTTATTTCCCTATTAATCGTACATATAATATATTTAACATTTTTAAGCCATTGATCTGATAATTGAAATGGAGAAAAATAGATAAGAATATAAAATTTTAATTATTGAATTTTCATTTTTCAGCAGCCTCTTATAAATGACTAACATTTTTTTTTATATATAAATTTATCCGTTCAAATTGTACAGTGAGTGCCACAATTAAGTCCCCACCTGGGAGGTAGAGCCTTAAGTATAAGGTATATAGTGAAATAATTTTAATGACCGAAAGGGTAAAATAAAATCTGGTATAGATGATTTTATTTTACCTTTTCAAATTTTTAAAATTATTTCATTATATACCATATAGTAGCTCTAGCTTCCAGGTGGGGACTTAATTGTGGCGCTCACTGTACCGATTATATATGATTATTTTGGGGCATAGTCACATGGGAAAAGTCAGAAAAGGAGGGGTATATTTCTCGAGTTCTATCTTGGTTGGCAGGTTAAGATAGTAAAAAAAAAAAGTACATTCATTAGCGTTCCAAGTCCAAATTTATTAGAATTCAGTGAAAATAATCGCCAGATAGGAAGGAGGGCTTAGCTGTTGCTAAAACAGAGATAAATAAATACATTTTTAATCTAATTCTAATGGACTATTTCTCTTAATAATGGATAGATAAAAAAAATTAATTAAGGAATTTGATATTCCACTATTTCTAAAACAATAAACTTTAACTTGGCCTTACATAAAATAAGTCTATTAAGATCTGCATTTTTTTCTTTATCACTGCGTTTCTTTGGAAAAAGCATAATTCTTTAAGAATTTGTTTGTTAAAAGAACTTGGAGTCCATTAAAAAAAAGAAAAAAAAATACTTGAACGAGATTTATTTGAGTATTTTTTATTTCTATTTCTGCTTTAAGAACAAATAAACATAAATAAACTTGAACTTAAAAAAAATTCTAATTAGTTTATATATAGGCCTAGGAATAACTAGCTGCACGTCGATAGGCATCACCTTTATATTCAGTGAGTTAAAAAAAAAAGATTCAACCTTACAGGTTTTCAGTAGATAGGAAAGGAGCGTTCAGCCAGGTAATAAGTCTCCACGAAATTAAACTCTCTGTTAAGGAAACAGTTTCGGTTTTAATGAAATAAAGCCATCTTCAGTCCAACTCGAATGACAGACCATTGAGTCAAATGACAACTCCACAATTTGACTCAATGATCTGTCATTCGAGTTCATACTCTCGACTATTAGTTTCGGTTTTAATGAAATAAAGCCATCTTCAGTCCAATAGTCGAGAGTATGAACTCGAATGACAGATCATTGAGTCAAATTGTGGAGTTGTCATTTGACTCAATGGTCTGTCATTCGAGTTGGACTGAAGATGGCTTTATTTCATTAAAACCGAAACTGTTTCCTTAACAGAGAGTTTAATTTCGTGGAGACTTATTACCTGGCTGCACGCGCTCCTTTCCTATCTACTGTTTAAATACAACAGCCACTTTAATTCTTCAAATCATACACGTTTTCTTTAAGTGATTATCTTTCTGTTTTAAAAAAAGTAATATGAAATTTTTTCTTTAAACATATAAGAAATCATAGATTTTTATTTTGAACCTCATTACACAATATTTAATTTATTTTTTATTTAATTAATCAATTGGGAGCTTATAGGTAAAATTGGCTAGTATATTGGCAAAAACAAAGGGGGGGGGGATGCAATTAAATTTTGAGAGAAACCGAAATCTTGTTTCTAAAAGTTCGGGATTATATTGCAGTTTTTTTTTTTAAATCTCTTGGGCTCTCTCTCTGATCATGTCCCCTTTCTCTGATTATGTATTTGTTAGCACAGTGAATAAGTGGTTAAGTCGATTTTTTTTTAGGTCCAAAATGAGTTTAGTGGCCAAAGAGAAGCGGGAAGATATTTTCTTCGTTGTATATAAGAGTTTTAGTCGGGGACTGGCTAGTAGTTATTAAGATATGCGTTTTTGAGAGCCATTCTAAATCTTCAGATTTGTAAACTTTAAAAGTTGTGCCCTGAAAAATAAACCAAAAAAAACTTAACCATTTATTCACTGGGCTGATTGATATAACACAATAAATTTCTTCTGGACATTATTAATAGTTTTTGGCCAAATGGTTTTATTCAGGCCTAGAAGTTTTTTAAGAGGGAGCCTCGAAATTAAGAAAATTAATTCCTTTTCCTCTATTGATTAATTTGAACATTTCTTGATTCCTTTTTTTTGGATCATTCCATGTAAAGATGAACATTTCGGATTTCCATTTCACATTTTAATAAATTTGATTTTTTTAATAATTATTTTATGGCAAATAAAAAAAAATCAACTCTTATATTAGAAAGATTAAAACTAGTATTTTTTAATTACTATTTCCTTTGGGATTTTGTATTTATTTTTAAACATCAGACGAGTCCCTCCCTTTTCTCTTGATTTAAAACATTTCTTATACAGGAAATATAATTTTAATTTTTTTTTTTTTGTCTTTTATCTTCAAAGTAAATTTTAATTTCCCTTTTATTCTAATATAAAATCCATTAGTGAAAATTATTTTTAGAGGCATTGAAATCTTTTGTTATGATTTTTCCTCCTGGTTTCATCCACCAGGTTCTTTGGACATCCATCCATTAAAGAAATTCTCCTGAAACTTTCTCAATTGAATACCAAATGGCATAACTGGACTCCAATAATAATTGGAAGTTTACGTTTTTATTAAAATTTTTGTGGTTTGTATTATTATTATTATGAGAGTTTTTAATTACAGACCACATTTTGATCTAATTATTTATTAAAAATATAAATACTGTACAACTTTTCGACTTCTTCTTCTTCTCCAGTCGCAAGTACTATGGACTTGCTCAGACTCAGGTGAACATAAATAACACTCATACTTAAAAAAATACTCGATACTTTCCTTACTATACAATACTAAGTACAAGTACTTTTTTTTTCGATACCACATCACTACCCACGGTTACAAATAAGAAGTTTTATTTTAAATTTAATTTTTCGTCTTTTAATGAACAAATTATTTGCTTACTTTCATATTCATACATAAAATTTCCTTTATCGTTCAATTTGAATGGAATTTGCATTATAAAAATTATAAAATATAATTAAGAATGTATTAGAGAGGATCAATTTGAAATTTCCTGAAGTGGTTTTCTATATTATTTAACGATATAATAATAACAGAAAATAAGAAATTGTTTTTTTTTTTTAGTCAGACTTGAATAAAGCCTATAAATTAAAATGGTATAAAACTAACTAATAATTATTAGTGAGGAGAGGTTGGCCAGAGGCTGCTCTGTTGCTTCATTAAATCAAAAAATCCCCCACTCCTGTTTCTACTCTGCGTGACGAGAGGGAACAAGTAAAAAAAAAAACCCTAAAAAAAATAAAAAATGTCAGGCAATGAAATATTAAAAAAAATTATAATATTTTATGATTTATGAAAGATGAATATTGATTTAAAAAAATGTTGTCTGACATGTTTTTTTTTTAATTTTTCTTTTTCTAATTTATTTTCCTCATTAACAGTTAATCCGATGGATGTTAACTGACTCGCACCTTCACTCGAACGCTTTCTTCCTCTCATTAGTAGCAGCGAAACAATACACAGGTGGTTAATTAGAGAACTAATCTCTAACAATGTCCTTCAAGGTTATGACGAGTCTATAGTGACGTGTGTTAGAAACACTAACTGTCTAATAAGCTTATTATATTTTAATATTTCCCAAATTTTTGTTTGATATTTCATTTTAATAGTAAATAAAAAATTATATATATCCCGAACATACTCGTGAAGAAAATTCATATAATTAATATTTATTTATTAAAACAGCCGGAAGTGGGACCACGAATCTGTCTCGGCATATTCTACTACTAGACCACAGTACCGCACTTGGCTATTTGACAACCCAAATGTGCAAATTAAATAGTACTAGGGCATGTCGAGTAGAAATTGACAGTTCCCTGCTTCGACTCTCCCTATCTTTTTCAGCTGTTTGATTTAATAAATATTAATTATATGAATTTTTTAATATTATTATTACTTCTTTAAGTTGAATAACCTTTGTTTATTATGTAATGATATATTTACAAATTTATTGACTTTATTAATATGCAAGCAAAACGTATAGGATAAATTTGTTCACAGGCAATAAACTATTCTTTGCTCTCTCACTCTAAGATTCTATATTCTTTCATCCTAGTCACTACTACATTATATAAAGTACCATCGGGAAGGCAACATATTAAGTTCAATCCAGAGGGAATGAATGGAATTCATTATATTACGATTAAACAAACACAGATACAGTCAACTTACAAAGCGAAATAAATATTTTTGCCAAAATAATTTAAACATTATTTATTATTAAGAGAAGTTTTAAATTTTTTATCCTTTATTATTTAAACTACGACCATGAACCAACCCGTGATTCGTTTTGAACATTTTTGCTGCTCGCGAGATTCATCACACTTTTTACAAAATATTTATTTTAGCTTATTCTGCTTCGTTTTCAAGTACTGTGCACTAGCTCCGACTCAAGTGAAGTAACCTCTAAGGCCGTGGCTCCCAATCGGTGTGCCTCGATTGGCTAAGGGGTACCTCGAGATTTTGAGATAAACGAAAAAAATTAAAAACCAAAAAAATTACCCTATACTTAAGCTAATAAAACTATTGATGCTTTTTATTCAGAGACCTGTAGTAAAGTTTACTATATTATGTTATGGTGTACTTTACTTATATAATAGTTCAATAAATTTACATATTAAACTTAATTTTTTTTTTTATTCAAGGAAGGGTGCACCTAGTGTTTAGTGTTATTCCCAGGGGTGCGGTGAACTTCAAAAGGTTAGGAAACTCTGCTCTACGGGATCGTTACGGGCATTTTATGTTTTTTTTCACGCCAAAAAATGTCTCTAGTGGGTCTATATCTAAAATGGGGATCTATAATTTTATATCCTGCCCCTGGCCAACTGGCCACCCCTGATTTAAACGTATAAAAAAATTCTCTTCTTGAATTTTTATTTATTTTTATTTAGAAATAATAATTAATTTTACAATTGCTCAACTATTTTATAATAGTAACAGTAAAATATTTTTCTATTTTCTTCTCGGTTAATATTAACCTCGTTCATGTGTAAACCTGTGAAGGTTTCATTAATTAATGGTAGATGAGTAATTCCTGACAAGATACCTGAATAAATTGCCTATAACTAAAGAAGTCATTAAATTTCATTTACAACTATTTATATACATACCTTTTGTAATTCAATATTAATCAAATTAAAATTCACCTGAAGTCAAGGTTGGAATTTTTTGAATTTATTTACATTAATAAATCATTTTTATTTAAATTTTATTTGCTTTTCACATTATAAATTAAACTAAATCAATTCAATTAAATATTTTAATTTATTGTTTATTAAATTGCTAGCGCCTGGAGGAGCAGCATCCCTTCTACCACCTTGCTCTCTAATTATCACGCTATAGCCGGATCATTAGCGGAGCAAACTATCCATCTCAAATATCATATAGTTTTTTTTTTTAAGTTTATATGAGCCCACCATCACAGTTTATCTATAAAGGAAGGGAAAATTTAATTACCTTAACAAATTTGTTTCGTAATATGTTTTATATGAGAGAAATTAGTTATCATATTATAGGTAATGGATATTAAATACATTTTAAATTTTAATAAATGTTTTCAATATATAGACATCTAAGCGATCTTTCAAAAAAAAAAAAAAAAAAAGAGGTGGGGATATTGACCTCTTTTTCTAAATTGTTCACTAGATCCGCCACTGATAATATAGGCCTTTATATCCATAAAATTTTAATTTGTTTATGAAATGGATTCACGATATAAATAAAACAAGTTCATTTTGCTGATTATAATCAGATCTTTAGACTATTATTAAATTGAACAGCCTAAGTTTCGGAACACCAGTATCTTCTTCAAGGCATTTTACATAAACAAACAAGCGATTCTCATCTTTATTTGTAAATTAATTCTGACAATGATTGATATTTATTTAATATATTTAGAAATAATTATCATGTCTTTATTATTAACACTAATCAGCAAATGCATTTAAATTAATATTACCTACTTATAATGTTTTAATTAAAGCCAACGGTTTAGCAGTTTAAATTTAATTTCTTTATATCATTTATAGTCTATACATATGAAGAGAAGAATGGTTTGAGATATTGTAAAATGACTATAGAAGAGGGCATTAGCCCATCGAAATCATCTGAATGGAGTTTATAATAATTAAAGATCTGATAATTATTATTATTATGGGAGTTTTTAATTATAGACAACATTTGTTATTAATTATTTATTAAAAATATAAATACTGTACAACGTTGCGACTTTATTCTGCAGTCGGTTTCAAGAACTGTACACTTGCTCCGACTCAAGTGAACTAACCTCTAAGCAACCGATTACGTGCATTTTATTTGCAATGACGTCAGCGCCATCTACAGTAATTCCCGTAAAGTTAGACACAATCATCAGCGCCATCTTCAATAAAAATGTCAATTATATATTAAGGTTTGATTATTGTATTCTATTATTGGAAAAATTTAATAATGATATTTTGTACAGTGAGCGCCACAATTAAGTCCCCACTTGATAGCTTTAGCCTTAAGTATATGGTATAGAATATGGTAAATGGTGAAATAATTTAAAATTTTAAAAGGTAAAATAAAATCTTCTATCAGATCTTACGTTTTACCTTTTCGTTAATTAAAATTATTACACTTTTACACCATATACTCAGCCTAATGCTAAAGCTATCAAACAGGGAATTAATTGTGGCGCTCACTGTACCATCTCTGTTAAAAAATCAAATTCAAAAAACTTATTGTAACATCATGCTTTTTATGTAAACTCTTGCTTTGATGATTGTGTCTAACTTCATTGGAATGATTGTAAATGGCGCTGACGTCATTGCATATAAAATGCACGTAATTGTCCCTTAGATGTTAGTTCACTTGAGTCGGAGCAAGTGTACAGTACTTGAAAGCGATTGCAGAATAAGCAGTCGAAACGTTGTACAGTAAATTTATTTTTAATAAATAGTTAATACAAAATGTGGTCTATAATTAAACATCCCCTAATAATAATACAAACCACAAAAGCTTTATTAAACATCTGTTAATTATCTTCAAAAAGAATTTCCTTATTTATTATTATTTTCAATATCTCTTAAAAGTCGTATAAACATTAATAATTACTATCAAATGGGAATTTTTGCGCTCTAGTTAGACACTATTTCATCGACATCCTATTTTATTTTTTTCCCACCACGATTTTAGTATTCTCCTTGATTGTTTAAACATTTATTTTGAATGAGAATTGGTGTTTTTTTTATTGGTTGTTTATATAGGAAGTATTGAATTACAACACATCCTCTTGACCAATGAAATTAAGCTTTTTTTTCTACTAGGCGCCATCATTAAAATGAAAAATATTCACTGATAATAAAATTTATTTATTCCTTAAGAATGACAATAAGAAATTCCCTAGATTGTAATTCAAGGCACTTCACCATCTGCTTGGCTTAGTAAGGAATTTAGATAAAGCTACTCTTTTGTTATACTAAGTATATTTTATTACCTCTAAGAGAGACGAGGACAGAGAGAGGCGCTTAGTTGGCTTACTTCTTATCTAATGCTGATTTGAAAAAAAATTCTATTGTACCAAGTGCAAAACCCATGTCTTGGGTTAAATGTCACGTAACGTAATCTTTATTGGTATTACTTTCTGGGTATCACATTTTCAAAGGGTAAAATATTATCCAAACATTCTACAAAGCACGAATTTACGCATTTTTGCAATCGTTGGTATGTTAATTAAAAAGATAAATTTTTATTTTATGAAGAATGTGGTCTCTTACACATAGTCATCCAGGGGGGTTTGGGGGTTCAACCCCCCACCCCCATGGGACCTAAGCCATGCTATATTTAAGCTCTATAATACAAATTATTTTTCATATAGGGTAAGAGAAAGTCTCTAGCTGAAAAAAAATGATTTATAAATGCCTTAAATTAATCTTAAATTTTTCAAATGTTTGAAAAATCTTCTTGAAATCCCCCCCCCCTCAAAATTTCTGGCTACGCCTATGCTCTTACACAACGATTCTCAAAAGGGGTTGGATTGAATGGTTGAACAAAATTTAGAAGCTTATTATTATAACAATGCATTATAACTAAAATTAAAGACGTTTTTATTAAGGTATAGAATTAATTTAATCCTATGGAAATAATAATATTAGGCTACTGCGACACCGCAGGAGTTTCATTCTCTTTGTTTTGTTGTTGTTTAATTCCCATATACTATAATATTTTATATTATGAAGGGATGAAAAATTGCAAGTAGAACAGGGGGTGGTGACCAGAATTGTTTCAGACAGAAAAGGAGGGTGCAAAAAACGAAAGTTTGAAAATCCCTGATCATTGTTAAGATCGCTTCAGCATCTAGGGCCTTCACATTTCTACTTAAATTTTGTGTGAAAAAATATTATTTCAGCTTACATCACCATGTGTATTACATAAATGAATAATTAAATATACCGGTATAAATAAATAAATCACAGTTGATATCATTATTATAACCTCTGAGGGAAATGTTCAAGATATCGATATATATTTGAGACCTCACAAGCTTTACTGTATTGTTCAATCTTAATAGAGGGGAGAGAGTGATAATTGTGGTCCAAATCTCCTCCTGAAATCTAAAAAAAAAAATCTATATAAATAAAAATGTAAATGTTCGTTTGCATTTATTCGACGATTTCCTAAATTACGACGGTATAGATTTAATTTAATCCCATGGAGATAAAAATATTAGGCTACTGCGACACCATAGGAGTTTCAATCTCTTTGGGATGAAAAATTACAAGTAGAACAGGGGGTGGTGACCAGAATTGGTTCAGACAGAAAAGGAGGATGCAAAATACGAAAGTTTGAAAATCCCTGATCATTGTTAAGATCGCTTCAGCATCTAGGGCCTTCACATTTCTACTTAAATTTTGTGTGAAAAAATATTATTTCAGCTTACATCACCATGTGTATTACATAAATGAATAATTAACTATACTGGTATAAATAAATAAATCACAGTTGATATTATTATAACCTCAGAGGGAAATTTTCAAGATAACGAATAAATATTTGTGACCTCACAAGCTTTATTGTATACAATTGTTCAATCTTAATAGGGGAGAGTGATAATTGTGGTCCAAATCTCCTCCTGAAATCTAAAAAAAAAATCTATATAAATAAAAATGTAAATGTTCGTTTGAATCTATTCGACGATTTCCTAAATTACTGGACCGATTGTTTTGAAATTTTGGCACAACCTTCCATGTATGAACGTGCTTTTTATATAGGCCTACTTTTACAAAAAAACATTTTTTTTTCTTTATATAAAAATTAGGATTTAAAGTCTTTGTAACATGAAAATCCGAATCCATCCAGGATTTTCGGATCTTGATCGAATTTTTTTCTTGGAGGTTTTGGATCTGGAACGAAATCATTTTTGCTCTCTGGATCTAGGATTGGATCGCAAATCCTTTTCGAAGTTTTAACGGATTTACTACAATTCTTCAAAATTTTTTACTTTTTAATAAATAAGTTTGTAATAACCTTTGAATTCATCCATACTCCTAAAAATCAAGTCTGGATCGGATTTTCGGATTGGAACATCGATGGGAACAATCGATTCTTTTTCTAATACGGTTCGGATCGCCAGCTTGGATCGCTAATCCTTTTGCAGCAGCCTGAACGGATCGTGCAAACTGCCCGGATCTGTAATCCTTTTTAAAGGATTTTGCCCATTCCTGCTTTCAACATTTTCATATTGACTAGTTACTTTTTTTATACATCAAATGGAACATATTAATAACTTGGTTTTTTTTTCAAAAAATATTTTCTTATTCAAATGGAGAAAAGAAACTCTAAAATGATCTTTCAAATTGAGATGGAGTCAGTCAGAGCAGACAAGCACTCTCTCTCTCTCTCTCTTTCTACCTGTTGAAATTTATTCCCTTCGTTGTCGTCGTCGTTGTTGTATTCAATGTTGTTGTGTTATCTCTATTTGTTCTCCTCTCTATTTAGGCCAATTGTCATTTTTATTATATACTTCGTATCATTAAATTCTTTAGATAAGAAATTAATTAAACCCTTTTCTTCTCATCTTAAATTCAGAATTTATTTATTATACACCTTTCGTAATTTTAGAGTAGATATAAATTACAAATAAAAAGAAGATACCCATATGTGGACATTCTGATGTTGTTGACCTTTTGACCCTTAAACAACTTGACTATATATAAATATATCCTTAAAAATATTATTTATGAAGACTAGAAAAAAAAGACATGAAAAAAAAAAAATTAGATTTTGCATATTTAGAATTTAATTATCTTATCTCACATAAATTTACAATAAAAATCCTTGTGACAAGAAAAGAGTCAGTCACAATTGCACCATAAAAGGATGCATTTACTTCTTAAGCTAAATAAATAAATAAATCTCAAACTATATAAAATAAATTTTCAATTAAAGTGGAGTATATATATTTATTTCTAATTTGTTTAATTAATTTGAATATTTTATCTTTTAATTTCATTAAATTTTTTAAAAATATTGGCCCTAAATATAAAACAAGAGAGAATATTTATTTATAAACTAATTTTCAAAATATAATTATATAAATTAAAGTCTCATTCATAGCTAGTGTTTTATATAAAAAACAAAGTAAATAGAAACATGCAGCCATTTAATGCGTGAGCCACAAGGCACAATTTATATAGTCTGAGCATTATTCATTATGCTGTTATAGTGCATTAAAAAAACCAAATAATACTGGTGAATAGAAAAATTAATTACATTCAAGATAATATACATTCCTTAATATCATTATATTGTACTCTAACTACAAACAATTATATAAATATTTAATTCAAGAAAAATTTCATTATGCAATAGCAAAGAATAAATGAAAATAAGTATTATAAATCTTAAACTAGTTATAGAGCAGTCTCAAAGTCACCGGCTTAGCGAGGGGGGTGGGGTAAGGGGGGTCATCATGCCCCGGGCGCTACTCCCAAAGGGGCGCCAAATGGTCCGCAAAACAAAAAATTGCTGGAAAATTTTTATTTTTATTATAATTGATTTCTGGAAAATATATTTTAAATTTAGTGCATAATTTTGTATATTTTACATATAATATTATATGGTTTTCGAATGGAGGGGATGGCGCTAAAAAGGTATTGTGCCCCGGGAGCGAGTTAAGCTCGCTACGCCACTGCTCAAAGAATATATAAAATTAATTATTAGACAGAAAAGAGTTGCCACTTCAAAACTCTAATTTTTACTTTCTCTTACCTATAAATGTTAATATATAGAAAGTTTTATGTCAAAAATTCGATGTCGAGATTTTGATTGAGGTCCCCTGAATCCAAAAAAGTGGTTTTCGCAAAATGGTCTGTCTGTCTGTCTGTATTCAATTTAAAGCATTAAGGAATTGAATTACGAGGTTGAAATTTTATATTTAAGTTAAGCACCGCCCTGGAGCGTTAAAATAAGATTTTAAACAAAATCGGCCAAAAAGTACTAGTACTTTATTTATTTTTTTCGATTTTCTCAAAATTCGCTTCAACAATTTTGATTAAAATTCATAAATCAATTATTTTTTAGATGGTCTTTCAAATGCATATTTTCATTTTTCCCTCAAAATTGTATGAAGCACATTTTACTCTTGTACTTCATAGGAAAAATAGGAGAAATGGTTGCGATGGTAACAAAATATAAATATTTTCCCACACTAATAAATTTTACATCTTAAATTCTAATATATCGGCGGAAACCAAATACATGTCGACACAAAAAAATCTGGTGTGGCAAGCACAGAACACAACTTGTGTGCTCTGTGACCAGTCACACCAGATTTTTATAAATAGATTTATAAATTTGATATTCCTATATGGATACAAATTTGTTTTTACTTTCAAGTATTACGACATTGAGATTATGATGTTATGATGAAGAGAATGGGAAAAGAGAGAAGAAAAAAAAAGGAGGAATAAAAGTCAAGAGCAACGAACTCTTACTCTTTCTCTCTCTCTCTCTCTCTCTCCTCGAAGATTTGCACTCATGAATCATGATTAATAATTAAAAAAAAAAAAAAAATATTGGCAATTGAAGTCATCTCACAAACACAAAGTCAGATATCTGAATTGGAAATGTTCCCGAATATATAAATAGAAATAATGATGATGATTTCATTGATTGATTTGTAAACGAATACGGTTTATTCTGTCAATAATCATTTACTCAAACATTGACTTGAATGCAAGATACGAATATATAAAACCTAAATAATACTAATATTTATAAAGAAAAATATGGGAATTTAATAATTATACCCGTATGTGAATCTTTTCATTTAAAAATTTTATATAAAATGTCAAATTCAATATCTCACATTCTTTTGTTGGCCTTGAATATGTTAAAGATAGCGTGCGCCTTTTTATATATAATATATTACTCGGCACAAAATTAACTGGTAATAACCAGAAAAAGCTAATTTTTATTAATTTTTATTTTATCAAAATACTAGCTTCTAAGGTGCGCGTCTCGGGGTGCTAATTTTGGGAGATTCCAGCGGCCACAATTTTGAAGCTATCGACATCAAATTTTTTTTAAATTAAAGCTATTTAAAATATCTACAACTTAGCCTATAGAAGCCATTTTTTGATTTTCGAAAAAATAAATTTTTTTTTAGATTAATCGCATTAAAGAAAAGATATTAAAAAAAAATTCGCTCTATAACTTATAGATAATTAAATTAGTAATTATTGTGTTTAAAAATAATTATTTTTTTACCCTTAATTAATTAGCTGGAATCTTTCAAATGAAATGGAATAAATCCCTTGTATCCCTATGGGAAAAACTAACGCCATCTCTTGCCGCCTAGAGTAACTAAGTACTGAATCATCTTCTAACGGTTTTTCGAAACGCGCACCTTAGTCAGACTTTAAGTGAAGGCGATTTTGATTAAATATAGAATATTACAAAATTACTATTTATATAATTCCAATATTTATTAATTCATATACATTTCCCTCTCGCGGCTTACATACGCAATGTATATAATATCTTAAATATTATATATGTAATTTCTTATTTAATAAAATTACTATTGTCTAAAGCAGTCGTGGCCAACGAACATTTTTGCGGCCTGTAATAGTCCAAGTGTCAGTGGGTCTAAATCTATTATGGGCATATATAATTTTATATGCGGCCCACGGAGCTTTGATTGATTTCCAAAGTGGTCCGCAAGATCATTTTGGCTACCCCTGGACTAACGCTCTACTACTACTCTTTACTCGGTTCTATCTATCCGTGGACCAGAAGTAATTAGCCTTGCTTAACATCAACGATCTCAGAAACTGTTTCTTTTCCCATCCCCGTATATGTTTTATTTATTTATTTAATTTATTTTAAAAATTACAATTTTAATAGGAAATCATTTGTAGTTCCCGTTATATCTTTTAGATTAGGAAATACTTAAAAGACTCTAGTTCTTGTTTTATTTCACTGAAAATTAGGCAACCGAATGACCAACACGTCATTTTGGTTGCCTACATTTCAGTCCAACCCCATCCCCGTGAGAGAATTCATATCCTCTAAACCCCCCCAATAGTTATTTTCCTCAGTTTCCTTTTATAATTAAAAAATTTGCGGAATGTTTTCCAATAATTTATTCATGTTCATCTGGAATATTTTAATCCATGGTCGTTCATCTGATTATTTTTTTTTAATGATTTTTTTTTAATTTCGATTTTTTTTTTTTAATTCAATTTGTAATTCTGCGTGGGTAGTATTTTGAATGAACCAGGTGTCTGTCAATGTTTATACTGTATGTGTGTGTGTGTGTGTGCTTCGCCCACGTGACCAGGTCACTTGTTATTCCATTCTCTTTTTCTTTCTCTCTCTCTTTTAAATTTTGCTATTCTAAATATTTAAATTAAATAACTTTGTTGATGATGGATTAGATTAAAAATAATAACTAAATTTTTCTAAATTATTAGTGGTCATTTTTTATTCTATAAATATAATAAATAAATAAAGCAAGGACTCCGCCTAAAAATGTAAAGTTATAAATTTTATCTAAAATAAAGGAATAATAAAAAGATGGAGCACTTTTTTTTTAGAATAAAGGGAGGGACAAAGAAGATGTTAATTACATTTTTACTATCTCTTACCTATATATATGTTAATATATAATCCTATATATAGAGAGAGAAACCCCCGGGCTTGGTGTAGTTGGTAGCGTGCCTACCTTCTATACCGAACGTCGCGGGTTCGGACCCCAGGCAGTCCGATGATTTTATTTAAGCTATTTGGATACCAAATGGCTTAAATAGAAATGCCTGGACCCCCAATAGATATTATTATATATAACGGTTATCGTAAAGTCTTATATGGCCTAAGTTGCCGAAAAGACTGTGTGAATGTGTGAGTGTGAGTGTGAATGAGAAAAAAGTGTGAATATAGCTCAGTGTTAATATTCAAATAGGTAGAAAGAATGTGCAAGCAGTTAGTTGTATTTCAATTTATTAATAAACCAGGGCCGAAGTTTCGGTCACATATGGGACCATCTTCAGGGGCAGGTTAATGTCTGAAAAAATATATAATCCTCGCCAAGTTATGTTGGGCATACACATTTGTACTGTACGTAGCTCAATCATAATAACGCCTCAAATTTTATTATTATCATACCATAGAGAGTGAATGAGGAGAGGGCGAAGATTATATATTTTTTCAGACCAGGTCCTGAAGATGGTCCCATATGTGACCCAAACGTCCGCCCTAGTTTATTAATAAATTGAAATATAACTAGCTGCTTGCTCATTCTTTCTACTATTTTGAATTTCTAGTATTGAGATGCTAGTTCCAAACGAATTCGTTAGATGGCAGGAAGAAGAAAAGTTGACTTCTTAGGGCGGTTGTTCATCCTGGTAGTTGTTCCCACTTTTTGTAGTGCAAAACCCCTTCATTTTATTTTTATAGTAAAATATACATATTTCATCATTTTATTCTAAATATTCTAGAATACATATATTTTTATTTTACCTCATATTCTACTTATTTTATCAATAAAATGATGAAATGTCGTATATTTTATAAAATATGTTATAGCTAGCCTTCATCAGATCTCTCGCCATATTTAGCCCTGAGTTAACCTCACTTTTGAGTAATTTCATATAGATATATGGGGAATTGGAGCCAAGGTCGGCTAAAGTTAGCCCAGGCCAAAGATGGGGCTAAGATTTAGCCCTGGGTTGACATACGAACATTATTATGAACTCAAGCATCCTAACTTCACCAATATAAATGTAAAAAATAATATAAATGCAATATGGAATCTACCGTTTTTTTGTTATTATTCATTTTATGTCAATCAGGATTATACTCGTATATCCAGGATGTATTGCAAGTTGTTGAATATTCTCCTAACTTCATGTAAGGCATTGCACATGTCTTGTTAATAAAACTATTTGTTTTCAAATTGAATGCAAATTGATATTAAATATTTATATGAATGTTTTCAGTTGATATTACTTCTTGTTAGGTGAAAATAAAAGGTATATTTCTTTTTGAAATTATCTTTATTTGAGCCACACAGCTGGCAATTTGTCAAAATAGTTGTGAAGATTGGAACAATTGACTAATTGTTATGTGAAAACTAATAAATCTTGTTTATTTTTTTGAAAATTTTCAAATTTTAGCAAAAAAAAATTAAATTCTTATATTTAAATGTATATTAATAATATTTATTTAAATTATGGGTGATAATATCAATTTTTATTTTTAATAATTTTTATAAGATGCCTTAATGGAGTTGCAAACTTCACAAACAGAACATGATTTGTTCCCCCGGAAGAGGGTTTCTCATTACAAAAAAGCCATTTAGCCCGGGGCTAACAAACTCACCCAGGATGAAGCAACTGGCCCTTAAGACTGAAATTTCAACTTCACTCAGGTTTATTGGCCATTTGCCTTAGCAATAACTTGATTACATTCTTTCATTTTATTTAGATAAATGTAAAATAAAGTCTTTTCTTTTACAATTTTATTACAAAATTGTAGTCTTAACTTGAAGATACCCTATCATTTGCATCACTCTCTCTTCTTATCCCCATTTACTTCCTAGTTACATATTCAAATTATAAATTAAATCAGTGACATTAAATGACTTTTATTATCTCATAAACATTTCTCAATTGATTCTGTAATAAACTCATTAAATTTTTTTTTTCCTCACCTTTATTGTATCAGTTAACGATAAGCAATAAGAAAAAAAGAGAAAAGAGATTGAGAGTAAAAAAAATGCAAAAAAATGTAGAAAATTATTGAGATAAGGTATGAATTCAAACGATTTTATCGGTCGTTCGCTTTGCGTTGCGACAAACGATATGTTTGATTTTTTTTTTGCTCTCTTTGAGCGTAATAAATGGGAGAGGCTTCAAGGATTTAAATTAATTTACATTACACTGTTTTTTTTTTTAAATCATACTTGTCTATTAATTCATTTCACTTTTTCATATAGACATATAATAATACTAGTAGATTTTAGTGATAATACCCCAAAATAAGTTTTTATCGCAAAATATAACCGTTGCTTGGATAAACAATTTTGTTAAAAAAATATTAAAATTTAAAAAAGCCAGAAGATTAATTATATAGTCTAAAATACACCCTCTTATTTGGAAATATTTTGATTGGTCTATCACCAGCCAGTCCATTTTTGAGGGTTCTGCCCAATTATAAAAATATTTCGCTGTATAGACTTTGAAGATATGTTAGGGATACGGAATGTTGATGACCCAGAAAGAAAAAATGAAACTGGGTCATCAAAATTCCACCATCCCCTGCGTATCTCTTGGATATCTTCACGGTCTAAGGAGTGAAATATTTTTATAAATGGACAAAACTCTCAAATTATATTTTAAGACTCGAAGATTTTTATCCTAAATAAAAAAAAGTAAAAAAAAAAAGCAGACTCGAAGAGATGCTGATTGTTGAAAATGTTAAGAACTCTAATCTCTTGTAAATAAAATACTATTTAATCCAAAAATTCATTAGTTTCTTGTAAGAAATACTAAATTTCAACGATTTAGCTCGTTGAATTTTTAATTAAGATATCGTTTAAAAAATAAATCTAAAATATACCTTTTTTCGGGTTTTTGGAGACCTAAACACCGTGAAATTCCACATATAAATACAACCTCAGTTTAAAATATTTCACCTAAAACCCACACCGCCAAACTTTAAATTTAACTAAACATTAAGAATCATCAAAATTTCGAGGTCGAATTTTTTGATGAATACAATATTTTCTCTAAGTATACTTATTCAAGAGTAATAAAAATTTAAGGGCTCAAACACTTGAATAAACTTATCCATATTAAATTTCTTTAATGCACCATTTATTTTATTAATAGTTGCAATTTCAGCTATTTTTTTTTTTTTTTTTTTCTTAAAACACCAATCAACCTTTATTATAAACAAATAAAGTTTTTTAACAAGATCTTGTTAACATATTTTGATTGATGGTATTGAAATTTTCGAATTTTTATTTCGTTTATATAAATAACTCAGCAAAGCACATATCCCTTTTGAAGTGCTTAGATTGCACTTCAATCGTATTATTTATTAGGCATAAATTTTACTAAATCTTTTTTTTTTTTATTTGAAAATCATGAATGAAAGGAGTAGTAAAAAGAGACAAGTGGAAAGAGAAAGAGAGAGAGAGAGAGAGTTATCTGGTGGGTTGTCTATCTCTTATAGTGTAATATAAAAAAGAACACGCCTTTGCTTTCCGCCACCCACACATACATTCGATTGGTACAAAAAAAAAAAAAAAAAAAAAAGAGAACAGAGACAAGTGACTGTCTATAAATAGACGCAGCCTCCCTCCAATAAACCTCCCAAGGGAACATACACCTTCAGGGGTAAGGATATTTGTTCCAGGTTCCCAATTTATAACGTAGACTATATTCAAAAGCCATTTCTTTAATTTATCGTAATAACATATGAAAATGCTAAAGCACTGGCCTCAAAAACTCTCCGGTACACATAATTGATATATTGGAGATTTAATTAAAAAATCTGGTATGACTGGTCGCACAGCACACAACTTTCTCTTACCTAGTACATTTGGTAAGAGAAAATTGTGTTCTGTACTTATCACACCAAATTTTTCGATATATACTGTATTTTTTTGTTCCCATGGTAATCATTTCCCTATATTTCCTATGAAGTACAAGAGTAAATTGTGCTTCAAAATATTTCAATGACAAAATGAGAATATACATTTTAAAAAATAATTGATTTTTGAATTTTAATCAAAATCGTTGAAGAGAATTTTGAGAAAATCGAAAAAACTAGAATACTAAAGTACCTACTTAGTTTGACTAAATAAAGTAAAGTACTCTTTGGCCAATTTTGTTCAAAAGCCGTATCAGACCATGTTGCGTAAACCACTTTTTTAGATTTAGGGGACCTCAAAACGTGTATATCGATCAAAATTTCGACATCGAATTTTTGACATGATGGCAATACTTCCTCATTATATATGGTATTACATATGTAAGCGAGGTGAATAGCTGATTCAATATGTAGAAGGATGAATAAAAAGCTCAAGCAGCTATGATTATTTCTTTTATTGCATTCAAACCCACAGTGACGTTTCGGCCGACTATTCGACCATCTTCATGGTCCAGCCTCTTATGTTTTTTGATAGAAGTTAATATTAACTTGGACTGGTAGCTTAATGTACAATAATTGTGATAGATCTTAAATTGTAAATAAATGTCTATCAAAGATCATAAGAGGATTTCTATTGAGTGAACCCTAGCTATGAAGATGGTCGCATAGTTGGCCGAAACGAAAAAGAAATAATAATAGCTGCTTGGCCTTTTTATTCATCCTTCTATATATTACATATATAGGCAAGAGGAAGTTAAATTAGAGTACCTCTCCATGGGCGAGAGGTTAGAGATGTTCACAAATGTCATGTGATTGGTAACCAAATGTCAATATTGATAATCTTAAAATCCAAGGGGAGTGGGTTCGGACCACAAACTATCCGATGAATTTATTGAAATCTTTAGAATACCAAATGATATAAATAAATAGGCCTGGATCTCAATATATTATTATTAGAATAGTCAAAAGTCAAAAAAAAAATTTTAAATGTCTTTTTCGGCATCGAAGGCCATTTAGACCTCATCCCTATTTATTGGAAACCAATTCAATTGAAATAAATTTTTGTCGCATGAGACGGGATGCGAACCCCTGACCTCTAACTAAATGGCCTTATATGCCGAAAATACTTTAAAAACCCAAAATAGCCTAATCACAAAGAAGAAATAGTATTTGATAAATTGTTTATTACATTTTCAAAAAGATATTCAATGTCATAGTTCAAAAGGTTGAGAATCAATAATTTAGGGAAATATTTTATATAGCCTAATGATTTGTGTGACACCTGCTTCTAGACTTGCTCTAGCTAGATTATAAATTGTTTTTAATCTAATCATTTATGGAATGTATTGGGTTGGGCATTGGTTTTGAAACTCACTGTATATAGTGAGAATTTGATGACTACCCCCCTAGTAATTTTCTAAGCTCACTCATGATTATATATCTTGAATAAGTCTATAACTTTTATTTCATTCATTCATCTTTTCTAATTAACATAACGGGACATGAAAAAGATGCTGTCTTCTTCCATTCTCTTCTTCTTTATTTTATATAGAGATAAAAATTTTGCCAACTTTTAGTTTTTTTTTTTTTTTATCAGCATTTGAATAGAATTTATATCAATTACATGATCTTGTGACCAGCTATAAATAAATATAAAATTCAAATTTTCTTTGTAAAAAGAAGAGTAAATCGAGTATAGGAACCTGTTTTTATTTTTATTTATTATTATTTTAAAGTTTATTAACATAAGCTATAAATTTTTTTTTATAAAAACATTGAGTTAGAAGAGGAAAGGGCTAGTGTAATCATCAATTTTAAATTAATAATTACTAATTATAAATATTAAAATTTTTTCTTTTATTACTACGTATATTTATATTATATAGTATTTAAAATTAATCACTAAAGTGAAAATCTTCTAGGGTTAATTAATAAAAATAGTTTGGATAATCATTTAGAATTGGCACTAAAAGTTTTTGTTTCAATTGATAAACATTTTCATTTTGAGTTTGTGAGTTTATTTATTTTTTTAGGAACTCTAAAGTTTTGATTAAACTCATAATTAAAATTAAGCTTTTTATATTGTTGAGTTTAAAACATAAGCCTAATAAGGGGCTCCAGGAGGCCACATTGAATCTTTGTACCGTAAATAATGAGGCATTTTAAAGCATTTTTCATGCAGTTATTGTTTCAAATGAATTAAATTTGTGAGTATTTTACTTAATAGAAGCATTTTTTAATTACGATTAATTAAAAAATAATGAATTAATTTTTTTTTACATTTATAGAAAATCGCAAAAGAATTTCTATTATAATAATCTTAATTTTTTTTTAAATCTAAAATCATTAATATCCAACCTATAATAATTAAATAAATTGGTGACAAAGTAAAAAATAATAAAAAATAAATTTAGTTAATTTTCTAAAAAAAAAAAAAAAAAAACGACTAAATAGTTCGGCACTCTTGCAAAAGATGGCAGGCTAGACTAACAGCCGCCATTATCAGATCAACTATAAGCCTATTTTTGTATATGTCGGTGTTATAAATGATATATAATATCAGGGGCGTATATAAGGGGGGGGGGGGCCGGGGGCCCGGGCCCCCGAAATTTCCCAAATACATATACTTATATAGGGATATACAGACATCAGCGCAACAAATTTTTCCGCAGGATGGAAAACTTTGGTTCCGCAAAGGAAAAAAATGTTCCGCAAAAAATTTCGTGTGAAAAAAAATTTAGTTTCTTAAAAAAAAATTTTCCGCGAAAAATTTTCAGATCGGGCCCCCCGAAAAAATTTCTATATACGCCCCTGTATAATATGGATGTTATGCATAACATACCATGACCAAAATTGAGTTAAGACTGCCATCTTGTAGGGTAAAAGAAGATCTACCTCCAAGGGCGGATACAAGGGGGGGGGGTGGGGTAATTACCCCCCCGAGATTCGAAAAAATACCTTTTTTTCGTAAAAAAATTTATTTTTAATGTAAAATTTTTAAAATTAATACTTAAAATTTGATGTGTATTTATGTTCTGGCAAACAATTACAGAATGCGCTTTAAATTGCCGAAATTAAAAAAAAATAGTGTCTGTGCGACGAGACACACCAGATTACCCCCCGAGAAACACCTCTATCCGCCCTTGTCTACCTCTTTATTTAAATCACAGCATTATTACTGTGTGCACTTTTTTTTGTATAAAACAAGAAAAAAACTCATTGTCATTGTTTTTGTTTACAATTGTGCAAATGAAATACCACATCCCTTATCTCAGATTTAGGTTAATGGCGCTTGGTTCCTTCATGCATAACATATTCCATTAAATAATATTTATAATCTATTCATTATTAAAAGATCAACTTAAATTACCAAAATGCTCTGAATATAGCTACCATGCTGCCATCTGTTAGCGGGGGGGGCCCCCCCCCCAAATTTTTGTGCCAGTTGTGTTTTTGGCTCACTCCTCAATACCCTTAACGCCATCTCTTGGCAAAAACTTGCGAACAATTTTGTCTCCTGAAGTCCCTTAAGAGTTTCAAAAAAAAAAAAAATTTCTATATGGTCACTGTTAGATACGGTAAATGATAGGTTTAATAATAATTAAAATTCAATATAACAATAATCCTGATAATCCAGGTGTTCTAAAACATCTTCTCATAATCCATAACTGGTTCGGTTCTCCCCAAAATGATTAAAATTCAATGGATAACGGTAATCTAGTAAAATTACTTAATATCTGTAGAGCTAAAAAAAATTTAATCCTTAAGGTGTCGTCATCATCATTCACGTCACTTTTTTTAAATCAATTTTAAAAGGTATAAAAAACTTTACATGTCAGTTTTAATACATTTTTCTATCTATACATGTATATATTTTTTTTATAATAGACTTCAATCACTAAAATAAATAAAATTCAATTATGATCTGAACATATATTGTTTATCTTGTAAAGTAGAAAGAGAAAGAAGAGTTGTTTTTGATTACACAATCGTTTTTGTGTATTTATGAATGGGAAAATAAAAATAGTGTCATTGACTCTCTCTCTCTCTCTCTCTCTCTCTTTGATCACCTGTCACCTTTTAAAACGGACGTCTTTTCTCATTCGTATTTATTTTTTCCTTTTCAACCCACGTGTCTATATCTGTCTATCTCTTTCTGTTGAAATTTGTCGCCAGGGAGGCAGACACATATTATATACAAATATTATAAAGCTACTTTACAATTTATGAACTAACTTTGTGTATATAATAGACTAACACTATAGGGTGTTTTAGAAATAGAAGCCTTTCGTTAAAGCTATCATCAGCATCATCACAATTAAAATATCATTTATGATATCATAATTTTATAAACTTTAGATGTCATTTTTCCATAAAATTTTCATCTGTTGGTTTGCAAGGATTTTGAATGGATTTAATAAATAATTTCAAAAATACCCCCTCCAGGCCTAGGTTAATAAATTTTTCAACAATACTGGTAAATGTCCGAAACGTCTATAAAGATTGAATTTTTTAAAATTTTATTAATACCTGGCTACTTTCCAAAATTTTTGTTATTATTTCATACCTAAAGTATTACTTCATCTTTTTTTTGACGTCATTGTTTAATTAGAAACTAATTAAAATTCTACGAATTCTTCATTGATTATTCGGGTTATACAACAAAACAATTCACTTGTGTCCTTATCCCAAAATGAAGTGTATAGCTAGCTCTAAAGTTTTTTTTAGATTCGTACTACAAATCTTTACAAAGGTCAAAAAAAAAGTGGTAGCCGGTAGGGATTCTAAATTATTTTCAAATACACGTATATGTCTTTAATTTTTCATATTATTCGAATAAATTCTACTTTCAAAATTTATTTAGGGGAGAGAAAAATAGTCTAGAATAGAAGACTGAAATAATTGATTAATAAATAAAAAATTATATATAGGCCCGTGAAGAAAATTCATATAATTCATATTTAATAAATCAAACAGCCGAAAAAGATAGGGATGCTCCTGGGAGTCGAACCACGGATCTGGCGATATGTACTCAGGATGACCTACCACTGGACCACAGCATCACATCTGTTTAAATTCAAATAGCCGAATGGGATGCTATGGTCCAGTGGTATCTCATTCTGAGTACACATCGGCAGATCCGTGGTTCGACTCCCAGTGGCATCCCTATCTTTTTTCGGCTGTTTGATTTAGTAAATATTATAATTATTGTAGATAATTGATTAAATCTTCTTGATGCCAAACTGGTGGGTTCTTAAAAATTATAATCCCCTCCTCCCCCCATAGGCAAATCCTAGTTGCGCCACTGGTAATTTAGATTTATTATTACCAAGATGTAAACATATTTCTATACTGAAGACGATCAGCAAAGATTTGTATTATTATATAAATAAGCTACTACTGTAACGTCCCAGGTAGAAATTTATCTTAGTCGGACAAGTTATTAGCTTAGAATTAGCTTTATTTAAGCTTAGAGTCTAAGATAGTTTTTAAGCTTATTTCTAGCTTATTATTAGCTTATTATTAGCTTATTATTAGCTTATTATTAGCTTGTTATTAGCTAGTTTCCTTAGGTTGCTGCTATCTTATTTCTAGCTTATTATTAGCTTGTTTTTAGCTTATTATTAGCTTGTTTTTAGCTTATAATTAGCTTGTTTTTAGCTTATTATTAGCTTGTTTTTAGCTTATTATTAGCTTGTTTTTAGCTTATTATTAGCTTGTTTTTAGCTTATTATTAGCTTGTTTTTAGCTAGTTTTCTAAGCTAATTTCAAGGTTCGTTTTTATCTTGGATATCTAGCTTAAAGCAACCTTACATTCCATTGATACTATAAGGTTGTATTGTATTCGAATAAGTAAATACTTTTATCTTAAGGTACTGACCAGGGCCGCAGGCAAACCCCCTCCCCCCCCCATAGCACCTGCTCTTCTATCAAATGTATATAAAAAAAATTTTAATTTGAGAAAAATCATTTTGAATAATTATTCTTAATAAATATAAATTTGGCAGAGTATCAGTATATGAAATAAAATTTAAATAATAAATTTTTTAATTACTTAGAATAGTGTAAATAGTAATCTAATATTATTCTTGAATTTTAACTCTTTTATTTATAATTTAAAAAAAAGACCCCCTGCCTACCTGGAAAAACCCAAAAAGGAAGCATTTGTAAACAAAAGAATTTACAGTTAGAGTGGACACAGGCAGCTTTGGTCAGGTTAGTCTACTCTAAACTTTAGGCCTGATAGGATCGTGAATTTTTTTTTTAGAATTTAAATTTGTGTTTTAAAAATTCGAGGGGTGCAAACTAATTTTTAAATATCTCTTTTGCCCCCCCCCCTGAAAGACTCTATTCATCATTTATGTAAGTATATTTATTACATATAAAATAAATAAGAAATAAGCTTAAATGATTAAATATTTTTTTTTAGATTTTTAGGTCCAGTGCTAAGTGCTTGGTTTCATAAAGAATATAACATGGTGATTTATTAACTGCATGTTTTAAAAATAAATATATATTGATAAATTATGTGATTTCTCATTTTTTGTAAAAAGTGGACTTACACCACTTTCAAAATAAATGGCCCATATATATGTATTTTATATCTTTTGTTTGTGTTGGAAAAATATTTTAAATAAAAATTTTATTTTTTGCAAATACTTTTTTTAACTCAAAATACCATACCTTGCCCTTAGCTAGTTTTGTTAGCTAATTCCAAGCTTATTTTAAGCTAATTTCAAGCTTATTTTAAGCTAACAAAACAACCTTGCCCTTAGCTAGTTTTGTTAGCTAATTTTAAGCTTATTTTAAGCTAATTTCAAGCTTATTTTAAGCTAACAAAACAACCTTATTTTTAGCTAGTTTTGTTAGCTAATTTTAAGCTAATTTCAAGCTTATTTTAAGCTAACAAAACAACCTTATTTTTAGCTAGTTTTTTTAGCTAATTTTAAGCTAATTCGGTAAGCTTGCTGCTAGCTATGCAAAGCGTTACAAAATAAGCTTAAACTAAGCTAATTTAGTTAGCTAATTTTAAGCTTAAACTTAGAAAATTAGCTTAATATTAGCTAGTTTTAAGGTTGAATTTCTACCTGGGGTTAAATTAAAAGGACGTTTATTAAAAATTCTAACAGACGTTGACTTATTCCAATGGGCTGTGTTTATTTTTTACCAAAGAAAATTTAAATTTTATATTCGGATATTCATTTTTTAAAATTTATTAAAATATTCAAAAAATTCGATTCGAATTTATTCGAACTAGAGATAAACAAATGATAGGAGTTGTTTTATTAAAATCTAAATGGGTCGGGAGAGGTCTAACACCAGCCTCTAATATCGTTGCAATGCCAAGCGCGGCGAAATCTCGGATGGGTGGCCCCGAAGTAAGAGCGTGTTGAACGTTCCCCAGTAGCCATCGGGAGAGTTCTAACACCAGCCTGTAATATCGTTGCCAAGAGCGGCGAAATCTCGGATGGGTGGCCCCGAAGTAAGAGCGTGTTGAACGTTCCCCAGTAGCCATCGGGAGAGTTCTAACACCAGCCTGTAATATCGTTGCCAAGAGCGGCGAAATCTCGGATGGATGGCCCCGAAGTAAGAGCGTGTTGAACGTTCCCCAGTAGCCATCGGGAGAGTTCTAACACCAGCCTGTAATATCGTTGCCAAGAGCGGCGAAATCTCGGATGGGTGACCTCGCAGTAAGAGCGTGTTGAACGTTCCCCAGTAGCCATCGGTATTTATCAATAAAATAAATATAAATAAAGTCAAACCCTAAACAGCCGAGAGGGCAAAAAAATCCAACTGTTTAAAAGACAACTAAACTAAATTATTTATAAAAATATGTAGTATCTTTTATTTTATGTTTCTTTTTAATGGTACAGCAGAGTAGAAATTTCTGAGATTGAAAAATAAATAAATAAATAAAAAGCCTTAAACTCAAAGACCAACTAATTTCTGTTTGGTAATTTGAATCTTCTCATGTTCCGTAACAAGATAAGTTACCTTCTTTAAAAATAAACATTTCTTGCTCTCTCTCTCTTTCTCTCTAGGCTATTTCTATTTATTATAAAAAGGTGTTAATCGACAGGCAGGTGTAAGCTTAAACACAAACAACATACCTTCAGCATAATTCCATACTATTTTCTTTTTATTCATCCCTGCTTTTGAGTATATTTTCCTATTTTTTTTTTTCAACTTCAAAGGATATGACCTAGATATTCCAGTTTGCGCTTTTTGATAGAGAACATAATCTCTCTTTATTTTTGAGATATGATAGAGCGCTTTGATGCAATAAAAGTTTATTTGTTCACGGTTCAAACTTCTGATCAATCATTCATTCAAGTTCATTATTAAATTCGCCCCTGCTATGGAATAATATTTTTTTTTCGACATCCTATAAAAACCTTAATAAAAATTTTTAATTATTTTAATGAATACCTGATTTAGAAAAACATTTTTCATATTAAAAAAAATATCTAAATTATTTTATTATTATTACCGGTGATTGAATCATTTTCTTTAAAAAAAATTAATGAATATTAAAATTTATACTTATAAAAAAATTTCTAAATTAATTCTCTTTCCTTTGATCTTTTTTTTTATATTAACAAAAAAAAAGAAAAGACTTTAATGAGTCATTTCCCATCAAAAACTAATCATCATTTATCACTTCCTCACTTAGAAACTAATTTAAATAAAATAAATGGAATTTAATACTGATGTGTGTAATTTTTGAATTATCGCACGATACATCCAAAACATAAACAACCTACTATTAAATTAACTATTAATAATCATTATATTAAATAAATACAGTAAGTTATTTTTATAATTTCAATTTTGAAAAATATTGCAATAATTACACGAATATTAACTAAACAAAATTTTTTATCATGTCTGACGATGAGAAATTCCACAATTAAAAACAAAATTTGCATAATACAGTCCACTTAAGAACAACTAGAGCAATACCTCGAAATTACCTTACCTTCGGTAAAGTTGTGTTCTGGTCTCACCAGATTTTTTGTGACATCATATAACTTATTTTGTTTCTGACAGCACTGTACATTAGAATTCAAGATGTAAAATTTTTAAACAAAGGAAAAAATTTATATTTTTGTTACCTATTTCAATAGGCCCAATTTACGAAAATATTACGAAAATTTTCCAACTGATAGGGCTATATTTAATCTCATGTATTTGTTTAATTTTCATTGATCTTTTAATAATGAATAATTTATAAATATTATTATATATTACAAATCATTTATAACAGCATAACAATATATAAATATAGGTTACAAGTGATCTGATAATGCCGGCTGTTAGACTAGCCTGCCATCTTTTACAAGAGTGCTGAACTATTTGACCGTTAAAATAAATACGAAATTTATTTTTTACTTTATTTCCACTTCATTTAATTATTAAAGGTTGGATATTAATTATTTTTAAATTTTTAGATTAAAAAAAAAAAATACAATTTTCATAATAGAACGTTTTTTGCATTTTCTATAAATATAAAAAAAATATTTTTTATTTAATCGCAATTTAAAAAAAAAAGCAATCTATAGTGAAAAATGCTCACGAATTTAAATCATTAAAAAAAAAACCGCATAAAAAATACTTTAAAATTCCTCAGTAGTGTGGGACTAAATATTCAACGTGCCCTCCTGAAGCGCCTTAAGAGCAATGAATTGAGAGAGTTAAATTTTTAAAGCTTACATCTTTTTTATTAATAATAGTAATGATAATAAAGTTACTAAATATTGAAGAATATGTTGATTTATGATTTATATTCTCCCTGCACAAGATTCCGTTTGATATTTCAAGATTTTTTCCACTTGGTTAAACAAACGAGTAGTATAAATTAAATGAGTTTGCAAAATCATCCTCTTTGCTTATCCTGGACCATATGACATCTTATTTTTTTCTCGTTAAGAGAATATTTTCACCCTATTAGATGATAGTTTCATTCTTGACTAGCTATTTTTATTTCCAATCTTAATAGTAAATTGTCCCTCTCCTGCTGGGTCCTCCTGTTTTCCGCCAGTCATCTTCAAAGATCATGCTCATCTTGATGACGAGGACATTCCGGTCCAGGCGGCTCTCAACTCGGAACGAATCTCACCAAATGAAATGAAATTATTCTATTGCTTGTCCTTTTTGTATGCCTCTCTCGAACAATATTTCCTTTATTATTTAAAGAAAAAAAAAATCTCACAACATATAGGGTGTCTTCGAGGAATCTCTGAGGTATAAAACTTTAATAAATATTAAAGAAAAAATAATGACCTGGGTCGTAGCCAAGGTAAAGGAAGAGAAACGCTCAGTTATACCGTGAGACTTCAATTAAAACTTTTAGATTAGTTATTATTAATTTTTTTTTTTTTTTTTTTAGAAATAATTTAAGAGCAAAAGGCATTATGATTTATAGGTAGATAAAAATATGGTGTGACTGGTCGCACAGCACATAACTTTCTCTTACCTTAATCAAAACTTGTGTTTTGTGCTTATGACCCCAGATTTTTTTTTTGTCGAGATATATTCAGTTTCCGCCTTTATATTAGAATTGAAGATGTAAAATTTATAAACATGGGTATTACCATGGCAACCATTTTTCTTATTTTCCTATCAAGTAGAGTGAGGGTCAATATTAAGTTCCATGCGTTTTTTACTTGTAATTATTTCATTGTTTATAAAAAAAAAATGTTATATAATCTTTAATGGAAACTTTCGTGGTTCAAACCTAGAAAATTTCCAATAAAATTTTTCATTTACTTTTATAAAAACCACAATATAATAATTATAATAATCACAAGTAGAAAACGCATGGGTGGGACTTAATATTGTCTTTAACTGTACAAGAGTAAAGTGTACTTCAAACAATTTTCAGTGCAAAATGAGAATATACATTTTAAAGAGCTTCTAAAAAATAGTTGCTTTATGAATTTTAATCAAAATCGTTAATAGGAAATTTTGAGAAAATCGAAAAAAACTGAAAAATTACATCAGTAAAGTACTAGTACTCTTTGACCGATTTTGTTCAAAACCTTCGTGATACGTCCCAGGGGGGTTCCTAACTTAAATATAAAATTTCAACACACACATGTCACGAAAACCACTTTTTGGGATTCAGGAGACCTCAAAACGTGTATATCCATCAAAATCTCGACATCGAATTTTTGACATGAATCCAATACTTTCTACATATATAGGTAAGATAAAGTAAAAAAATAAAACAGACTATTTCTTCTTGACGTTTCGGAACTCGGAGACACCCATTTTAACAACAAAAGACGATATTATTTTTAATTACATTGTTAATCCCCCCTCCCCGTGAACGAGAGGCTAGAAGTGTTGACAAATGTCAATATTGATAAACTTAAAACCACGGGGCGAATGTTCGAATCCCACTTTTATTATTTAAAATAATCTCCAATTTATTCAATACATGCAAAAGAAGCCTGCTTCTAAAGCTGCGTTGTGGGTGGCGCGCGTGCAGGCGTAAGCCAAGTTATTTTATATTAACACAATTTCCCAGGTTTTCCTTTGGCTAAATAAAATTCTGCTTTTTGGGAGATTAAACAATCAAGTGTTTTTAATTAAAAATCTATCTTGCTATCTATATTAGTACATAGAATGATTGAAAAGTAAAAAATACATTTTAAACATTTTTTCAATGAGGAGGATAAATAAAAATTTTTTCTTGTATAGTCTTAGTTTTACTTTCTGTTGCCTATATATGTAATATATAGGTATTATTATTATTTATTTTATTCGCTCCTATTAAAAACAAACTTAATTTTTTTTTTTAATTAAAATTTTGATAATTTTTTGTATGGTGGAGATATTTCTAACAAGCCACATAAATCCTCTTTTGTTCTTACAATTAGAGGCAGACAAAAATCCACTCTCCAAATATATTTTCTCAACTATTTTACATTTGTTTTTCGGGATTTTTTTTTTAAACAAACACATCAAAATCTCTCTGACAAATTTTAATAATATTCATAAAATAAATTCTTCAGTAAGAAATTAAAAAAAAAATCAATCTCGTTGGGAAATAACGAAGTGGTTCCATCTGCTTTATTTTTTATTTTTTTTCTCATTCTTTCATTTGGCCTAATAAATAACTTTTTAGTTGACAAATTTGTCCCCACCCCTTTCCAAGATGAAAAAAAAAATTCCTTATGCTGCCTTTTTATTTCACAATATTCACATTCATTTTGAACTATCATCTAATTGTTATCTGATCATGTTACTGTTTGTTTATTTCTCATTAACGTCAATGAAGAGATATCATTTCTTTAAATTAAAACGGAAAATGTGAGCCAACAGATAATAAATTAAAGCTTATTTTTTTTCCTTTCAATAGGGGAGGTCTTCTTCGTTTTCTTCTTAATTTAACGTTTAATTGATCTCAATTGGCATTTGGCCAATGAGATGAGGTGGGGGCAGCCATCAGATAAGACAACCGAGAGATAAATATCGCTCTTGAATTAAATTATACCGATGGGAATGCAGCGGAGCTACATCTCTTTCTTTGAACATGTTTATTATTATAATTCAATGGGAAAAATATTATCACATTACTCACCATTTAAAACAAATTATATATATAAATATAACTATACAGAGAGAGAGAGATAAAAAAATTCAAATATGATAAGAATTTACAAATTACGGATCATTAAACAAGATATAATTTTTTCATGTACCCTATAAAAATTTTTTTTTTTTTGTTGGGGTTCAGGAGCGACGTCTAAATGCACTTTTAAAAAAAAAAAAAAAAAAAAAAACTAGACTATTATAAAGAATTTTTCAATGCGGTTTTTTTTTAAATGAAATAAATTCATAAGAGATTATTGGGACATCGAGCTATAATTTTTTTAATGACTTATTAAAAAATTATCGTAATTAATTTTTTTGTTATCAAGCAAATACTAAAAAATAATCAGTCCCAATAATCTTTATTTTTTTTAAATTTAAAAATGAATTTATTGTTATTATTAATCACATAATAATTAAGAAATTTTTAAAATAAGCTTAGATGATTTATTTAAAATTCAACTGTCAAATTAGTTCAGCATTCTTGCAATAGATGGCAGGCTAGTTTAACAGCTGACCCCCTAATAGCTTATATCTGGCCTATATTTATATATTTTTATGCTTTTATAAAAGATACATAATATATAATAACATTTATAAAATATTTATTATTAAAAGATCAATGAAAATCAACCAAATGCATTAAATATTATTAGCTACCATTTTGACATCTCTTGGCAAATTTTTGAATTACTTGATATTTGTTCATACTTTTAATGACACACAACGCCATTTTAGAGGGAAAAACATGCGTAATCACTTCGCTCCCGAGGCCCCTTAATATACCCAGTTTGTGTATTTATTAATTTATTTATTCTTCGGTTTGTAGTTTTGGCCACCAGTCCAGTCATAAAAATTTTCGAGAAGATGGAGGAGAATCCCAGTTTGTAAATAGCTTAAAAAGTATGATATTCTTAACAATCTTGTAAACTATATAGCATATGCATCATACGTATTAAGGGAAGAAACCAAGCTCGAGTTCAAACCTTTCGAGAGGCTTTTTTTAACTACGTAGTCTATTAAATAAACCGGTTTATAAAACTTTTAATAAATTGGTTTATGAAAGTTCTTTTTTTTAGTATTTGAACTTTTTCATATACCCAAATGTAAAATTCATAAACGGTTTGTGTAACAGACTTATTATACAGTTTATATCCCTTGAAAATTTTTAACAGTGTAATTAGCGAATAATTACTGCCTCTTGGAATCAAGCTGGATGCCAAATAAAAACGTCCTGGGGTGTATAAGTGATGTTAGAGGAACACGTGTTCTTCTACACCCGGGGTTGTTCAGTCGTTAGTCGGCTCTGAAGAACAACATAAAGCTTTCACGCCACGCTCGTTTCATGTCCTCTCTTCTCGCCACTGAAAATAAACTCCCATAAATGATCCAGCCGGGATTGTGTGCTTTATCTTGGATTTGTTGAAAAACAACCACCCAGATAGTTGTAATATTAATAAAATCTCAAAAAATGCACTAGAACTCCCAAGAGTGAAAAATTTTCTACACTATAGATAAAGTATGGGCACAATAAATCCTGAAATAATCACCCAGGGTTGTTCGGTTAAAACCAAGGTGATTAAAACCACAACCGATTTTAACCGTTCTGGTTTTAATCGACCGGTTGTTTTTATTGAGTGACCTTTAAATTTTAATTCCGCACTGTGTGATGGTTTTTTTAAATTAAATTTCTCAGTTAAATGGGATATTAATAAAGAAAATTTGATATCACGGGTTTTTATAGGCTACTATCGGACACTAAATATATTCCTACACGAAAAATCTGGTGTTACGGGCCGCACAACACAACTTTCTCTTACATTCGCTAATTGAAAGTTGTGTTATGTGCTTGTTACACTAAATTAGTTTCTGATAACACAGAAGAACCATTGAAATAATGTTTATAATCAAGTTTCTTATCCCACATAAGAATAAGAAAAAAGTACATCAATAAAGTGCTAGTACTCTGTCGAATTTATTTTCGCAAGTCAGGAGGGTTCCTTTCTTAAGTATAAAATTTCAACCTCTCAGGTCTTTTCCTTCTTGCTTTTTCTTTTTTTTTATCACGGATAGACCATTTTGTGGAATTCATTTTTTTGGCCTCAAAACATGTATTTCCATCAAAATCTCGTCATCGAATTTTTGACATGATCGCAACACTTTCTCTATATGTTTGTTTTTGCTTATATAGGTAAGAGAAAATAATAGACTACACATGTTTATATCAATATTAATAGCATAAAATTTAAAAAAAAAATGTGCTTGAAACCAATTTTTTGAACTGTTTTAACCACTTTTGACCAGTGTCATGGTTAAAATCTAAAAAAGTTGTTTTTTTAACTACTCTGTAATCGACCCTCATCTAGTCAAACATCATCTTTTTTTTTTGAATAGTGAAAAGAGCAGGTGCAGCCAAAAATAATCCTCCGATTTTCTACAATCTATCGAGCGTTTCGGGTAAATTTTATTTTCCATCTTCAGTAGGCCTATATTAACATTGTTTATGGTCTCCGGAGTTAGTTATAGGATCACCATGTATGTATATACATTGTATCATATGTATATCTGACGTAAAGTTGATTATTCTCATAAAATAAACAAATTTAACTAACTATAAACAATGTGAAACGCCTGAAGAAGAAGCAATAAAATTGACAGGTCTCGATAGATTGTTGAAAACCGGAGGCTTTCTTTTGGCTGCTCCTGCTTCTTTCATTCTTCTACATTCACTCAGCCACTTTCTTAATTAGTATTTCCTTTTTCACTATTATCAATCTTTATTAATTATTTTTATAAATTTTCTCTAGCCTTTTTGTTTTATTCTCAAAACTTTTTTCTTTTAAATGTTATTCATTTCCTAATTAGTTGTCCAATAGTCCGTTATGCGGCGCTCCAGTCGTCCAGTATCCTGAGTGCTAGTGAAGCCAGTAACATCTTTCTAATTGTTGTTAATTCTCAACTTAAGTGTTCTTTTTTTATTTTGTTTCCTCAAGAGTTCGTAAAAATTAACAATAATTTATTAATTTTCGTTTTAATAATGTGTATCTCGCGAGTGAACCTATATCCGAATTGCTAGTTTATTATCTTAAATTGGAATCACTCTAACCTCAACTGTCAATGATTATAAAAGGTAATTTATATTGGACCATTTTCAACGTCACTTTAACATTTTAGTAAAACCTACTTTGAGATTATAAAAACGAAAAATTTAGTCTTATTTTAAAGTTAATTTAAAGTGTTAAATTTGATTAAGAAAATGGCCCTATTATCTTTTTGTTCTTATTAACTAATAGACTAACGAATAGATTTTTTGCAGACCTCGACTTAAAACTTTTTCAATAAATAAAATGAAATGTCATTTTTTAAATTTTATTATAAAAAATAATAGATACAATACTTATATAATTAAATTTTGGAAAAAAAAATCCAAGTCAAAATTCTTCTTTTTTGATTAAAAATGTCCGGAATATTTGAGAAGAAAATATAAAATAAGCAAAACGTAGAGTACTAGGCCGTAAAATGGATAAATCTTAAGTCGAAATTCTTCTTTTTTTCATTAAAATTTTCCTGAATATTTTAGATGAAAATAAAAAATAGGCAAAACGCAAATTGCTAGTACCGTAAGATGAATAAACAGAAATATATTCTAAAAAAAAAGAATTTTATTAAAAAGAAAAATTTGGAAAAATTTGTTTTTCTTTTACCCCAGTAATTGCAAAAGAACCATCTTTAAGTTTTCTTCTTGAACTTCTCTTTTCACGTCGGTCCCCCAAAAAGATATCATCAATATTGATCTAAAAAACATTTAAATAATTAACTAACTATTAATTATGTTATAGAATAAATACGAAAAAAAATATACCACAACTTCTCCTTCACGATTCTCTTCTTTCAGTTTTTGCTAAAAAAAAAAAATAAAAAATTATTTCATTTTTTTTTTTTTTTAAGTTTTTACCGTCTTTACCGGCTTTGTTTTGCGTTTTGTGATTTCCTCCCATCTTCTTGCTTCTCCTCCTCCATCATCTCCTTCCACTTCAGTTAACTCAGGCTGAAATATTATTTATTTCAAAAATTTTTATATTTCAAATGATGATTGATGATGTTTAAATATTTATTACCTCAATTATAATATGATATTCTGACATTTTTTTGCTTTTTTTGCGCAGCAAAATAAAATGCAAGCGTATCAAAAGGTGTTTCCAACGAAACCCTCACATTGTTCAGAGAGCATTGTCACTATATCAATATTAAATCGACAGCAACGCGTGTTCAAATCCAGCATATAGCAGATTTTTTCTCCTTCTTTGGGGCAACCACTCCAATTTCCCCCTTACTAGCTCATTTAAATAAAATTTGAGTTTGAAGTAGATTTTTAAAGAATTAATTCCTGGGAAAAAATTATGTGATTAAGGTCAAATAGGTGAGGTATAAAGAAGAAAATTATTATTGAGAAGGATGAATAAATAAAATCCAGAGATGATTTTCAGGTCAATTTATTTGGATTAACTTCTTCCGCTATGGATCAACGTTTTGGAGCCAAAACGACTCTTTCTTCAGAACCTTGCGGTGTCAAGAAAAACAAATAGTTCTCAATTTTATCATTTAAAGTTGTAATTAATCACGTTAGCACACAGGCAATTGAGAAGGATGCCTTTAAATGATAAAATTGAGGGCTTTTTGCTTTTCTTGACACCGCATGGTCCTGAAGAAGGAGTCGTTTTGGGAGACAAGATACACCAGAAATTTTTGAGTTATCTTTAGGGATAAAGATTGAAAAAATATAAATTAAATTGCAAAGGGCTTTTTTTTGGTGTTTGTTTCATTCTATCGCAGAGGAAGACAAAATGATTTTTTTAGTTGTCGGTAGTTAATCATCCAACCAAAGGGTGGCGTAATACTTTTTTCAAATTAATTTTAATTAATTTACCTGTCTCTACCATATAGTCTAGTCGAAATTGCTTCTGTTACAAAAGGGAACATAATTACTTCAGGATATATCCTTCAATATAGAATTTAATAGCATAGGCATTTCATTTTTTTTAGAATTACTGTTTGTTATTTGACAAAATTGACATTTTCTTTTTAGATGAACGTCTTCCTTAACTATCAACAATCATGTTATGCTATTTTTTTTTATTAACTGTTGAGATGTTTATAATTATTTCTCAAAACTACTAGTGATTCATTTTATTTTTTTATGCTACAGCATTCTTAAAAAAAAATATTTTTTGACCCCTGGGCGACAATTTTATAAATAAGTTTTTTGTAACTGCTCCAACAATGAAAAAATTAGAGTCTAGATGAGACTCTGGTTCTTGTTTTGTATTTAAATGGATAGCCTGAAGCGCCGGTGATACTTGTATCAAATCTAAGGCAGAAAATTGATTTAGAAAAGGGGGCGAAACCTCATATTTAATTCTTTTATATATTTATTACTATTGATACTATTATTGTTATTTAAAAAAAAAAAATAATAGAATATTACGGTATTTTTTATTTATGATAATATTCAAATATGAGAAATGCTTGTCAAATTTTTTTTTGTCATGATAAATTTCATAATTTTTTTTTATTTCAACATGATTAAATTATTTTATTTAGACCCATATACATGGGCGTAACTAGAGAATCTGGCTGGGGGGGGCCATGGGACCAGCCATCCTCGCTGGGGGGGGGGGCATGAGACCAGATAACCTCGGTGGGCAAGTCATTCCACGTCAAATCGATACACTTTTTAACCTCACCATCTCAGATTATAGAGAAAAATTAATTAAAACAACCCTTGCCTTAGTTTTTTGTCATAATTGGGAAAAATTACACAGGCTAACAGTGATTTTGGTACCGGGGGTATTTTGAGATGATCTCCGAGTATTTGCGACGTCCTTTTTCCAAAAATGTCGTCCGTTTTGCTCGAATAGCTCTAGTTTTAGAGATATAGAGAATATAACGTTTTAATTGAAATTCTGCTCTAAAGTGGCTCTTATTTTGAGTTTTCTAGATTTTTTTTATGGTGTTTTCTCTTAAAAATATACAGGTAGCTAAGATACATAGAAAATCTAGAGATTCTGCCCAATCAGAAGTGATTTAGTGGTGCAAAACACGGCTAAAAATTGAAAAAAATTCAATTTTTCCAGCCATCATTCATTCGTGCAAATCGGTTAATTATTAACGAAATTATAAACAAAATAGTTAATCTACAAATCAAAGATAAGAAAATTTTATGATTATGATGTTGTTTTGCTTAGAAGAATTCTTGGGTGTAGTGATAGCGCTGAAATAACAAGTTTATAATTTCTTTAATAATTAACCGATTTGCACAAATGAATGATGGCTGGAAAGCTAAAGAGTTACAAAATATCGTACATATATGTTTTTTGCATTCAGAGATGTTAAAAAAATTTTAGGGTTGTCTAAAATTAAGAAAAACTGGAAAAATTTAATTTTTTTCAACTTTTAGCCTTGTTTTGTGCCACTAAATCACTTCTGATTGGGCAGAATCTCTAGATTTTCTATGTATCTTAGCTACCTGTATATCTTTAAGAGAAAACATAAAAAAATCTAGAAAACTCAAAATAAGAGCCACTTTAGAGCAGAATTTCAATTAAAACGTTATATTCTCTATATCTCTAAAACTAGAGATATTCGAGCAAAATGGACGACATTTTTGGAAAAAGGACGTCGCAAATACTCGGAGATCATCTCAAAATACCCCCGGTACCAAAATCACTGTTAGCCTGTGCAGAGGCGTACAGAGGCAGTTGGGGGACTGGGGCGGCACTAGAAGAAAGGGGGCCTTATATTGAATTTTTTTTTTTTGGGGGGTGCTCATCTTTAAATATCCTTCTCCTCCATACACAAAAATATTTTTAAAATACCGTATATCCCTGAACCCCAAGGCCCCGGGGCCTCTCAAAGAGAAATTTTTATTAAATTTTGTTTTTTTTTATCTAAATTTTTCCGTGTTTACTTGAGCCCTGAGGGCCCCGGGGCCTCTCGAAGGGAAATTTTTATTAAATTTTGTTTTTTTTTTATCTAAATTTTTCCGTGTTTACTTGAGCCCTGAGGGTCCCGGGGCCTCTCGAAGGGAAATTTTTATTAAATTTTGTTTTTTTTTTATCTAAATTTTTCCGTTTTTACTTGAGCCCTGAGGGCCCCGGGGCCTCTCGAAGGGAAATTTTTATTAAATTTTGTTTTTTTTTTATCTAAATTTTTCCGTGTTTACTTGAGCCCTGAGGGTCCCGGGGCCTCTCGAAGGGAAATTTTTATTAAATTTTGTTTTTTTTTATCTAAATTTTTCCGTGTTTACTTGAGCCCTGAGGGCCCCGGGGCCTCTCGAAGGGAAATTTTTATTAAATTTTGTTTTTTTTTTATCTAAATTTTTCCGTGTTTACTTGAGCCCTGAGGGTCCCGGGGCCTCTCGAAGGGAAATTTTTATTAAATTTTGTTTTTTTTTATCTAAATTTTTCCGTTTTTACTTGAGCCCTGAGGGCCTCGGGGCCTCTCAAAGAGAAATTTTCATTAAATTTTGGTTTTTTTTATCTAAATTTTTCCGTGTTTACTTGAGCCCTGAGGGTCCCGGGGCCTCTCGAAGGGAATTATTTAATTTTTTTTTATATATATATGAGGGCCTATGCCGGCTCGGGGCCTGGGGCGGACCTCCCCCCCCCCTCGGTACGCCACTGAGCCTGTGTAATTTTTCCCAATTATGACAAAAAACTAACGCAATGGTTGTTTTAATTAATTTTTCTTGATCCCATCATGATCCTTCGATGAGGCTTATATTATCTTTTAGCCTTTAAGCAAGGACCATTTTAGAATTTTTTCAAAATTTTCGAAGTGGTACTTTTTGAGAAAAATTAATTTAAATTTTTGATTTTGAAATTAAAAACTTTTTTTTATTACCACCCCAGGTGTGTTGTATATCATTGGAAAGGGTGTCTAAAAAGCTGTAAAATGGCACCTAATTCATCTCTCTATCTCATCTCTAAGAGATTTTAGAGCAATTTAAATAGATGAGGTTAGGTCGATTTTTTGCCATTTTTGACAACTTTAACACGCCATATTTCTTAAACGAGTTGAGATATCAAGTTGAAATTGGGGCTTTTTCTTAGTCTCTATTGACTCTACCTATGACCCAAATTTCATACAAATCTGAGATGCTGATGTTAAAAAGTTTGACGTTCAAAGAATGCCTCGGGCCTGGAAAGCCCCATATTTTCTCAATTTTTCTTGGGGCAAAGATCTTTCTGGGGGGGGCCACGAGCCTTCTGGGGGGGGGCCAGGCCCCCCCGGGACCCCCCTAGTTACGCCCATGCCCATATAATTAATTTCATGGAGAATTTTGGTTTATTATAAATTATAATTAAACATTTTTGAATAAACAATTTTTCTTTTTACTTTCTCTTACCTATGTCAATATATAGAGAGAAAGTATTGGATTCATATCAAAAATTCGATGTCGAGATTTTGATGGATATACTTGTTTTGAGGACCCCTGAGTCCGAGGACCCCTGAGTCCAAAAAAGTAGTTTTTTCAACATGATCTGTCTGTGAACAAAATATCTCAAGAACGAAAAAACTTGGAGGTTAAAATTTTGTATTTGAGTTAGACACCCCCCCCCCCCTGGGAAGTGACACGAAGCCTTTGAACAAAATCGACCAAATAGTACTAATACTTTACTGATGTACTTTTTCATTTTTTTTTTTCGATTTTCTCAAAATTCGTTCAAACGATTTTGATTAAAATTCAAAAATCAATTATGTTTTAGATGCTCTTTAAAATGTATATTCTCTTTTTGCCATTGAAATCTTTTGAAGCACACTTTACTCTTGTACTTCATAGGAAAGATAAAAGAAATGGTTAGAATGGTAATAGTCCACACAAAAAATCTGGTGTGACAAGCATCGAACACTCTTACCAATTTTAAGAGAAAGTTGTGTGCTGTGCGACAATCACACCAGATTTTTTATTTTTCGAGTATAAACAAAATACATAACTTATTCCAGTAACGTAACAAGTGACATGAAAACGGACATAGATGAAATATTTTATTTATTTTTTTTATTTTAGGGGGATGTGGAATAAAATTTTTTTTAAGAGTCTATGTTAAATTTTGAAGTTTTCTTGTAACTCGTAATAATATTGGGAATTTTTGAATATATACTATAATGTGGTTGAAATTTTAATTTGCAATGCCATCAAACGAATTATATATCTATACACAGCGGATACAAGGGGAGGGGGTAGAGGAGGTAATTACCCCCCCCCCCCCCGAGATTCGAAAAAATACCTTTTTTCGTAAAAAAATTTATTTTTAATGTAAAATTTTTAAAATTAATACTTAAAAATTTGATGTGTATTTATATTCTGGCAAACAAGTTCAGAATGCGCTTTTAAATTTTGAAATAAAAAAAAATAGTGTGCTGTGCGACGAGTCACACCAGATTCCCCCCCCCCGAGAAACACCTCTGGATCCGCCCTTGTCCTGACCCACGAGTCAACTTTTTCAAAATTTGCATCAACTAATCAATTCAACTCCTACTAGTCTCCATCGTATAGTCTATAAAAAATAATGATTTCGTAGCTTATAAGTTAGCTCGTTAATTAGAAATGAATACTTCTGTTTTATGTTTTCTCATCTATTATTACCACATTATTAATATACACATTTTTTTTTTTTTTTTGCATAAAATTTCGTTTCGTTTCGCATTCGTTTTCTAATAATATCGCATGATAAATTAAGAAAATTAATAAAACTATTCATTTTATTGCTAAAATATTATTTAAAGGACTATTAGCGCAAAACGCTCCATTACTAAAATACTAAACATTCATTAAGTAGCCGTTTATTTTCAGTTTAAATTATTCAACCATTAAATTTAAAATAGTGCCTTTAGGCTTGGAGTTTTAAAATTTTCAAAGCCTCTTTGTTTTTAAGTATTTATTAGAGAAAAAATAACTTTTATTTTAAGATGTATAAAGGTCAAAATAGAATCCATCAATCAAAATTATATATATAATATTAATCATTTTTTTTTTTATTAAAAACCAATAAATCATGTAAAAGAAGAATATATAAAGAAGTCAATTAGAGATTAAAATAATTATAAGATGACCTAAAATTTTTTTTTGAACTTCGATAGGAACTTAAATTTGTTAGTTCATAATTATTACATTACACTTTATTAAAATTAACTTCCTTATTGTGAATTTATTGATAGTTTGGTATTTATCAATATATATTTTTTTAAAGTCTTTTCGGACTATAAATGATTTAAATAAATTCATAGAACTTCCTGCGATTCGAACCCCCTCCCCTTGACTTTTAAATTATCAATATTAACATTTACTTCTCCTTCACAGGGTAGGGGGAGGATGGGGGGCTATACTTTGCCTTCAAGAATGCAATCTTAATAAGAAGAGCGATTTTGAGAAACGTAGGGTGTAGAATCTCGTTCTTCTTTCTCCTGTATGATAGGCAACTCAAATGAAAAACTCACTATTAAATTTTGGGGTTTTTTTTTTTTTTTCAAAAAAACATTCACACTTTTTTCTCATTCGCACTCACACTCACACACACATTCACACAGTCTTTTCGGCAACTCAGGCCATTTAAGACTTTAGACGATAAGCGTTGTAATTAATGTATATATATTGAGGGTTCAGGCATTTCTATTTAAGCCATCTGGTATCCAAATGGCTTAAATAAAATCATCGGACTGCCTGGGTCCGAACCCGCGACGTTTGGCATATGAGGTAGGCACAAATTTTGGGGTTTATTTAACTTTATTTATTAGTGATAAACGTTCCGCCCACTCATTCTGTGTATAGTTAAAAAAAAAGAGAAGCATAAACGGGGAACTCAACTGCGGGAACTGAGAAGATGCCTGTTGAGATTATACTTGAAAGTCTGAAGATTGTAGGTTTTGGGGAAGATACACGCAGGGAGCTTGTTCCAATTACTGGAGATCATGTGGACAAAGTAAGATTGACTAGTTCTGTTAGTCGTGAGATGGACATCATAGAGATGCTGGGACGATCCCTCTCCCTTGTGTTCCGTGTATATGTTGCATTGGGTGGAATGGGAGGATTGACCATGATAATACCTGTAGAAGAGAGACAGTGCAGACAGATATAGTGACTGTAGTGACCTGAAGAAGGCCACAGAATGAGTGGCCGGAACGTTGTAATTTTTACAAATAAACCACAGTTAAACAGAAAATCAAATTCTTTTATCACTAATAAAGCATCTAATGCCATATAGACTCTTAACGACACACAGTATTTAGAAACAATATATAAGTGGGTTCACCATATATAAGGGTCAAATTTATTGAATATCTTTGAATTTATTTGGAACCCAAATTTAGAGCTTCTTAGCTAGTGCAAAACATTGATTTTAAATTGTTGGGGGCGATATACCATTATTTAACCTCTTTGCAATTTCTCGTATAGTTATGGTTATGATTTGGTTACCATTAACTTCAGTAATCGGATCATAATCATGCCAATATATCTAGAAATAAATAAATTAGATACAGGATACAAACGTCGCAGTCAAGGAAATTAAATAAACAACTTTTAATTAATTAATTGTCCACGTTTCGGTCATCAATCACGACCTTCATCAGGACAATTAATTGTTAAAATACAAGAAGTAGAGTATTATTTTTGATTGTCATAGTTAATTATACAATATGCTACATCTCCTGTATCCAATTTGAAGTCTACAACTAAATAAATTAGATTTATTACAATAATTTATTAATACAAGCAAAAGAAAAGAAATTTAAAATCTGACTATTTGCACAGCACACAACTTTCTCTTAACTTCAGTAATTGAAAGTCGTGTTGTTACACCAGATTTTTTGTGTCGACATATTTTTAGTTTCTAACAGAAGGCGCTACATAAATAGAATTCAAGAAATAAAATTTATAAATTGGCTATATTTTATCCCGCAAAATTAAATAACTACTTAGGCCTAACAATAAATGGAATGATCAAATCCACACTCAAAGAACAATTTATAAAGATTTTTGCATATTTTAAAGGTTTTAATTATACTCGAATAAAGAACCAATCCAGAAATGAGCACCCTTATATTTCCTCTCTATAAATCATTTTATTATTATAAAAGAAAATAGAAAAAAAAAAATTATCTGTAATGAAACCTTTTTCTCTTTTCGTTCTTGCTAATTAGAGAACAACGCTCAACTGTCAGAGTCATTTATTGTTTATGAAGAGGAGAAATGGAAACGTAATGACAACATAATTAACATCTCTCATTGTGCCTATGTATGTGTGTGTGATGTTGTTGTTGTTGTTGTGTTGTCTGGCGAGAGTGAGTGGGCGGCCAAAGTGTAAACTCCAATCATGAATGAATGAATATCGTATCACCAATCACTCAATGAAAAAGAATGACATTTTATCTATTTACCATTTATATTAAAGATTCTTGAGATGTTTTATTTAAAAGAAGAAAAAATATTTTTTTATTAAAAAAAAAATAATAATCAGTACTATTCATTAATTGGTGATTAATCATCGATATCATTGACACTTAGAAAATTAATTTCCAATTCATAACTATTGATAAAGAAATGGTGGTTATATATAGAATATTTTTTTTTAAAGGATTCTAGTAAGGTCATATAGACTTTAGTCAAATGGATTGTGATTTTTTTAGATGCTCTTTAAAATGTATATTCTCATTTTGCCATTGAAATCTTCTGAAGACCACTTTACTTTTGTATTTCATAGGAAAGATAGGAGAAATGGTTGCCATGGTAACAAAAAAAATATTTTCCCACACTTATAAATTTTACATCTGCATTCAAATGTACCGTACTGTCGGGAACTAAATATATGTCGACACGAAAAATCTGGTGAGACAAGCACAGAACACAACTCTCTTCCTTCATCTTTTTAACCGCTGATTACGCCACTTCTCTTATCAACATCTTAGAACACAACTTTCGATTACCGAAGGTAAGAGAAAGTTGTGTGCTGTGCGCCAGTCACACCAGATTTTTACTTGTTAAATCACATAGGGAAAAAATGCATTTGGAAAATAAAAATGAAATTCACAGAAGCCTATGAGGAAATGAAGGCCTGACTTTTATATAATCATAATAATAATAATTCACACTATTTATTGAATTGTATTTATTTTCTCTTAACAATGTCTTATAGTTACGAGTTAATATTTCTTCGGACACATATAGTGTTGAATAAATAAATAATTATTTAAAGAGCATAGGCGGCCTCTTGATTAAAGCCCTTTTGGATGTTATCTAATCAAAACATAAAGGAGATATGGACGCCAAAGGCTAAAGGCTCCTCTCCAGATGATTTATATCAATTATTCAATAGCATGAGAGTAGAGAGAGAGAGAGAGAGAGTCTCTCACTCTCTCTTCAACCTTCAAGCATTCGAAATTAAGAAACCTGTTTTAGTTTTCATGATCAAAAATTGAGTCATTTTTATTTCGAACATGATTTAATCTCTTTCCTTTTACTTCCTGATGAATATTTAAAATTTTTTTTTTTTAATTTTGTATTAGGAATTTGGAAAAATATTTAAATGCTTAATATAATACCTAATAATAAATGTAGTTAAGACACTCCCAAAAATCCGAAATGGATTAGGATTGTTATTTTTCTTTATTCGGAGTTCATTAACAATAACAATCCTTGAATGAGTCTAAAGAACTTCTCTGTTGTGATCGGTAAAAGGTGTGGCGGACACATGTGAAGATCATCTCACCTTCATATGTTAATATATTGGCAATTTCATGTCACACTATTTTATTGAAAATATTTCAAAATAATATTTTAAAATAAATATCCTTTATGTCACCATAAATAGATTAAACTCATGTATAATTTTATTTTCAATTTTGTTATCCTAGTATTTACAGTAGGCCTAATATTTATTTATCGAGTGGTCCGATTATTTACTGGATTAAAGCAAGGGATTGAGTTCAAGTCACTTGTCAGGTTCAAGCTTCGCCTTTTTTTTTAGGTTTAACATTGATATGAAATATTAACAATATATAGAAATCACAATATAAAATTAATTTTATAAGAACATTAATATAAAATAAATCCTGTATTCTATGATTTAGATGCATGCTTAAGCTTATATTTGAATTTTTTAAAAACGTGGGTATTGCTAGGGATGTTCTATCCCCTTCCCGTAGTATATAATAAAAAGTTACAATATTTGGAGCGCCAGGTTATTGCGGGAGGGGCGTAAAGTGGTGATATGATGGTTTTTCCAACATTTGGAGCGTCAGGTTATTGCGGGAGGGGGCGGGAAATGGTGATATGATGGTTTTTCGCAAATATCTCAAAAACTATCCGGTTTCACGCAAAAATTAATCAGTTCAAAAATCATATACATTAAATTACAAACAAAAATCGTCTAGTACATAATCACGCTAAAGTGAACGGTTTAGAAGATATAGAGAGGTAAAATTTGCTTTGTTACTCTCTCTTACCTATATAATTTTATAGAGATTTGGATTCATGTCAAAAATTTGTTGTCGAGATTTTGATGGATATAACGTTCACCAATCAATCAACGCCCAGCACCCATACAAACCACCAGGTCGACCCCAAGGCCCCGTTTTTTTTTTAAAAATAAAAAAAAAAAAAAAAAAAAGCAAACCCCCAATTTAAATTTTTTTAATAAAAAAATATAAAAATTTTTTTTCCCAGTTCAAAAGATGTATGAGTGTGGGTGGGGGGGGGAGTGTGAATGAGAAATCAATCAACTTCACCTGAGTCAAAAAAAAAAATAATGGTTTTCACAACATTGTCTGTCCTTGAGTCTGTCTGTATGTCTGTCTGTGTGTGAACAATATCTGTCAAAAACTACTAGTACTTTACTGATGTACTTTTTCAGTTTTTTTTTTTTCGATTTTCTCAAAATTCGCTCCAAAGATTTTAATTAAAATTCAAAAATCAATTATTTTTTAGATACCTCTTTAAATTGTATATTCTCATTTCGCCATTGAAATCTTCTGAAGACCACTTTACTCTTGTACTTCATAAATGGTTGCTATGGTAACAAAATATAAAAAATATTTTCCCATACTTATAAATTTTACATCTTGAAATTCGAATGTACCGTACTGTCTGGAATTAAATATATCTCAACACAAAAAAATCTGGTGTGACAAGCACAGAACACAACTTTCGATTACCAAAAGTAAGAGAAAGTTGTTTGCTGTGTGACCAGTCACACCAGATTTTTTTTTTAACTTTATTTCCGGTCACAATGAAACAATTCACAAGATTGACGATTATTATAATAATATAAAAAAATGTTTGTTATAATTGGGAGGTTCGGTTGCACCAGGAATTCGAGGAGGTGAGACGGAATGGCCACGAGAGAAGAGGATGAGGAGGCTGTGTCCTCTGGAGCACGTGGCCGGCTAGGGAACCGGTTTCGCCAATACGGCAACATCTCTCTCTCTCTCTCTCTCTCCTCTCGTTACTCTTCTGCCCTCAAGCTTCCTTCTCTCTCTTTTTTTTTTCTCTTAAATGATGCAATTGGATACTTGAGAGAACAACTTCTCTTTCATATATCTTTGTCAAATTTTTCATTTTCAATCTATTTGACCAATATGGTGCTGGCCACCTGTCAGAAATTAAATCGAATTTTATAAACAAAAATAATACTCAGTGATTAATTAATTTTAAAAAGACTTTAAAGGCAAAATTTCATTTAATTCAAATATCAAAATTTATTTAAAATACCGTAGAATTTATAAATTCGATTACTGAAAGATAGGCAACCCAAATGGCCATTGCCAGAACTGATTGCGCAATTTTAAGGAAATTTAAGAACTAATCATATTCTGTTAGAGAAGATCATTTAATAGTGAATTGTACTTTTGTTACCTACTTTCCAGCAACAATAACAAATTCATGTACTGATATTTGATAGGTAATTTATTTATTAGGCCTAAGCTGTGTTCTTGGCACTGAGAAAATTCCATATAGAATGATTTTCTCGAAGGCATTTAATAGCACTATCTCATCATCGGCTCACTGTAATGCCATATAAAAATTATAATTTCGACCAAATTGAAAAAGTGTTCTATTTTAACGCACACCAATCGAGCAAAAACGTTTTAGCCTAAAACTGTTTTTTTTTTTTTTCAATGCTTTTCTATGGGTCAACGCACACTGAAGAGACCAAACACAATTGGACATGATTCGACATCATCGAACAAAATGTTTTGCCCGAAAACTTTTTTGCTGCGTTGGCATCGAGCAAAACGTTTTTCTCTTGGGCAAAACATTTCTGCTCGATTCGTGTGCGTTCAGCCTAATTCGGCGCACACTTTCTATTATCGTTACAATGACATTCATCTATTCTCATTTGTCACCCTATATCCTTACTTAAATTTATTTATTAGGTCTATTTAGCCTTCTGTGCCGCAAGGGCAAAATCTTTGCGTATAAAGAAAATACATGTGGCTTACAAAATCTCTCAAAAAATATAGAAATTATTTCATATTTTTTACGAAATTAAAAATAGCTCTCGTTCTCAAATCGTGTTAGAATATTAAAAAAAATTTAGAGTGGAACTATTTTTACTCAATATTTATTTGTTTAACATCATTTTCGGCCCTCGGGCCATTTACACCAAAGGTCGCGAGTTCGCGTCTCATGCGACAATTTATTTCAATTCAATTCGATACCAATCTAACTGAAATAAATAGAGACGGGGTCCTTCGGTGCCAAAAAAGGCCTTAATGAATTTTAAAAAAAGTAAAAAACATCATTTTGATTTTTATTATCATTTATTTCATATATATTGATTTCATTTTGATGATACCAAATTTCAAGACTCGTTCAACAATTTTTTGATTATTATTATATGTCAAATTTAAGGAATAGTCAAAAACATCAAGATTGGTTGGTATCGAATTTTTTTTTAAGATTTTCAAAAAACACGTCTTTTTCTGACAATCAAATCCTCAAAATAATTTAAATGAATTGAGGAATGAAATAAAATATTATATCAATCACTTTTAAGAATTGAAATTTTTTTTGTCTACTTTCCCCAAATTTTACATATATTAAAAGGAATTCTTTTTGATATAGTAGGCTTAGCATATTTCATTGCTCTTGCCTATTCTTTGATAGATAAATGCTCTTATTTTCTCATCTTATGGTCATTGATTTAAATAAATCTTACTTATCAAATTAAGAATAAATTTAGGAAAAGTGGTTATTAGAAAATTGTTTAACTCTTAAATAATAAATACAGTACAATAATATTCGAACGAGATAAATACTAAATGAAATATAAATATAAATAGAAAAAAATTGAACTGATAGCCTATATATTTATGAAAAAATTCTAAAAGAAATAAAAGATAAGCTAATGATAAAAAAAATCGTACCAAGATGAGAATGTATAGTTTATTTTTAATTTTTCTTAGATAACGTACATTAATCTTATTTCTATATTATTTAATAAAAAATATTATTTTATTTTTTTAATTTTTTTTTTTGGGGTTTCGCCATTATGAATAAATAATAAACCCCCTTGTGCGTTCTTAATTGATGGGTAGCAGAAGCATCGAATAATTGATTAATAATAATGAAGTCATTCTAAATGGGCATCATTAAATGCTATTAATCAGCAATTTATTAAAATGATCAAGTGAAGGCGATAGCCAACCAAATAAGGAAGTGTCTTCTTCTCCTTTTTCAACGGCGGACATCATCTATTCATCTCCCCCTCCCACTTCTTTTGAATACATTAAAATAGTGACTTTGTAATATTCGATGTTATGGTTTGAATAAAAAATTTAGACTGGATTGCTGTGCTAATGAGGAAATAAAATGAGAGCAATTGGATTTTTAGATGAAAATAAATTAAAAAGTAACTTTTTATTCAACTAGAATCTCGTTTTTGTCACATATGTCGTGACTTCAACAAGCTTACGATTAAATCAAACAAAGGTTATTTTTTTTAAATAACACCTTAAAAAATAAAATGCACGGTCTTGTAACGCTTATAGACTCCTATATCCTATCTTATCCTCCGCGACTATACGGTAGAAGCTGCTTCTCTTCTTCTGTATTGAGTCAATAAATTTGTATCGTTCATCCCCTTCTATTCGCCGTGTTCTATATAATCACTATTTTTACATTCTCTTACCTCTATATATGTTAATATATATCGAGAGAAAGAATTGGATTCATGTCAAAAATTAGATGTCGAGATTTTGATGGATATACACGTTTTGAGGTCCATTGAATCCAAAAAAGTTGTTTTCGCGACTTGGTCTGTCTGTGAACAAAATATATCAAGAATGGAAAGAGCTAGGAGATTGAAATTTTATATTTAAATAAGGTACCCCCCTGGGACGTGACTTTTGAACAAAAACGGTCAAAGGGTACTAGTACTTTACTGATGCACTTTTTCAGTTTTTTTTTTTTCGATTTTCTCAAAATTCGCTCCAACGATTTTTTTTTTAAATTCATAAATCAATTAGTTTTTACATTCTCTTTAAAATGTATATTCTCATTTTGCCATTGAAATCTTCTGAAGACCACTTTACTCTGGTAACAAAATATCTCAAGAACGGAAAGAGCTAGGAGGTTGAAATTTTATATTTAAGTTAGGCTGGGAGGTGACACGAACCTTTTGAACAAAATTAGCCGATGAGTACTAGTACTTTATAAAGAAATTACATTGGCTGCATTTTCTTCTTGTTTTTTTTTTTTTTTTACCTCTTTCATAACTTTACTCTTGTTCTTCATAGGAAGAATAGGAGAAATGGTTGCCATGTTAACAAAATATAAATATTTTCCCATGCTTATGAATTTTACACCTTGAATTCTAATATATCGGCGGAAACTAAACATGTCGACACGAAAAATCTGGTGTGACAAGTACAGAACACAACTTTCGATTACCGAAGGCAAGAGAAAGTTGTGTTCTGTGCTTGTCACACCAGATTTTTTAATATAAATATTCTGCACTGTAAATTAATTTACTATTTCACAAGCAGCAATATTTTTTCTTTAATAAATTCGTAATCACTTCAGCTCAGTTCCTCTCATTAAATAATTTTTTTTTCCATTTTGATTGTCGGTAAATCAACGTTTGTTTTGTTAGAGACACAATCATCCAGCTCTATCTTTCTATGAAATTTTAAATCCTATCTATAACTTCTCCTTTTGTACACTTATATATTTCTAGCTAGTTAACTAATCCTCTATTTCCATCCACGCCCTTTGTACTAATCTAATCTATACTTAGGAGGTTGCTATATTTGGTATCTTAATTATCATAGGCCTTGGTCATATATTGATTGCTTCATTGAAGGTGAATACTTCTTTACGTCTTTTTTTTTTATTATTGACTGACAAGTGAGTAAAAGAAAGAAAACTACTTTGATATAAATCGTCGCTTAATGATTACTTCAATAAAATAAAGAAAGAGATATTTACTTTTATGTACAAAAAGTTTGATCAGAAAAAGGCTGGACGCACACCAATTGAACAAAAATGCTAAAACATTTTTGACGAATCGTGCTTAGCAAAAAAAACAAAAAAAACAAACAATTGAGTATGGTTCGACATCACCGAGCAAAATGTTTTGACATTGGGCGTTTTTGCTAAATCGGTGTGCGTTGGCATTGAACAAAATGTTTTATCATTGAGCAAATTTTAATTTTATTGCTCAATGACAAAACATTTTGCTTAATGGTAAAACCTTTTGCTCAATTGCAAAACATTTTCCTTAAACGGTGTGCGTTGGCATTGAGCAAAATATTTTGCTCTTGGATAAAACGTTTTGTCGAAGAGCGTTTTTGCTCAATCGGTGTCCGTCCGATGAGCCTAAGACGTGCGGTCAACTTTACCAACAAAAATAAATATTAGCATATGAGATCTTTAATAATTTAGAAATAAAATATAATCCCCTAACTGATAGTTAATCTGCACAGCTCTCCAGTTGTTGTGGTTGCCTATTCATTACATTTTCTCAAGGCAAATATTTATATTATTATATAAATATTTTTCGTTTAATACATTTATCTCTGCGACATTAGACTACTAATTACTAGTATATAAGATTTCGCATATCAAATTTATATACACAGTATATGCCCATATAAAAAATTCTGGTGTGACTGGTCGCACAGCAGAAATTTTCTCTTGCCTTCGATAATTGAATGTTGTATTCTGTGCTTGTCACACCAGATTTTTTTGTGTCGACATATGTTTAGTTTCCGCCAATCTTATTTATATAATTCGCTAATGTCCGTCCGACTGTCACGCTCTATTTGGGCAACTTTCAGTTGTAATTTTGAAACGAAATTTTTTATGCTTTAAAGATGACCATCTAGGGATTACAGGAAAATTATTTTCATCCCGAAATGCCTATAACTTTTTGAGTTATTAATTCCTAAAGTTACAATTTCTCCTATTGGAAATGTATAGAGAAATATTTATGTATTCTTTCCATTTGTGTATTCTATAAATGTAAATAAATCCCCAACTTTCTCTTACCTTCAATAAATGGATGTTGTGTTCTGTGCTTGACACACCAGATTTTTTTGTATAGATATATATTTAGTTTCTACCGATATATTAAAATGCAAGACGTAAAATTTATAAACGTGTGAAAACATTTATATTTTGTTAACAAGGCAATCATTTCTCTTATCTTTCCTATGAAGTACAAGAGTAGTATGCTTCAAAAGATGTCAAGGATTTTAATCAAAATCGTCGAAGTGTATGTTGAAAAAATTAAAAACACTGAAAAAGTAGCCTACATCAGTATAGTACTAGAAGATCGATAGACAGACAGACAGACTTTGTCTTTTATATAATAGTATAGAAGTTTATATTATTTCACCTGATGGCAGATCAACTTTTTTATGTGATTTTTTTTTTGCTCCTGCGTGGGTTGTTGACACGTGCACTTGTTTGCGTGTATCTGTGAATCTTATATGTGTGTGAGTGACCAGATTGGATTACATTCAAAGCATTAAAAAAAAAAAATATCATTCAAAAGAGTGAAAGAGAGAACGATAGAGATTTAATGTTATTGAAACATTTCAAGAAAATAGCTTTTTAAAAACATTCGTTTTAGTAAACAACATTTAGATGAAAATTCTTTTTTAAGTAGTCACCAAAATAATTGATATCACCTGATAAATTTTGGAGTTGGATTTTTTTTTAAGAAAAGTATTCTCAACATTGATCTTAACTCATTTCTGGTCATACTTTTAACGGCTGCTAAAATATTACTTTCTCTTAACTATATATAGACTAAATAATATATAATGAGAAAGTATTGCGTTCATGTCAAAAATTCGATGTCGAGGTTATGATGGAAATACATGTCCCGCAAATTGGTCTCTGTGTCTGTCTACCTGTCGGTCTGTGTGTGATGATTTAAGGCATGAAGGAATAAATTACGAGGTTGAAATTTTATATTTAAATTAGGCACCCTCCCAGACAGTTGAAATAAACTTTTGAACAAAATCAGCCAAAAGATACTAGTACTTTACTGAAGTACTTTTTTAGTTTTTTTAAATTCTCAAAATTTGGTATAACGATTTTGATTAAAATTCATAAATAAACTATTTTTTAGATGCTCTTTAAAAAGTATATTAGTAAAATTTTTCGTGAAAATTATTTGAAGTACACTTTACTGACGTACTTTTTTAGTTTTTTTTTAATTTCTCAAAATACGCTCAAACGATTTTGATTAAAATTCATAAATAAACTATTTTTTAGATGCTCTTTAAAAAGTATATTAATAAGTTTTTTCCTAAAACGTGTTTGAAGTACACTTTACTGATGTAGTATTTCAGATTTTTTACTTTTACCAATGGAAGAATTCGTAGCTCAGAGCTATCTATGAAACGCAAGTCTTCAAATTTGAAACTAGATATATCTCGACACAAAAAAATCTGTACAGTACACAACTTACCGAAGATAAGTGTGCTGTGCATTAAGTCACACCATATTTTTATATTTATTATAATGTCAGCAGAAACTCTTTAACTTCACTAAAGTAAACATATTTTTGGCCGTGATCTTCCCTTTCCCAGATGTTACTGTAAAGACCAGGCTTCTCTCTTTGACCAGTCTTTAAGAAGATCACGATTCATGTAGGAAATAAATATTGCCGACAAAGAAAACTTGTTTTTCTCTACTTAGCGAAAATAAAACAATTAACTAAATATTTTTAATATTCAAAAATTTAAATATAATTTTAATTTCAAATGTGTAATAAAAGTGTATTTTTTTTAACAGATGAGAAGAAAAAAATTCTCTCTCTAAATTGGAATGGTTTAAAATTTATTAGCCAAGATCCCCCATTTGTGAATAAAAAAAAACTAAAGATTGATTCTCACTTATAATTATTGCCATTCAATAAGATATATAATAAAATATTTTCTCACCTCATTAAAAAGACTTTTACACTTCGCTCATAACTCTAAATTATTTTAATCATTTTATTTGGCATTTTTTTTTATTTTTGTATCTCTTTTAGTCCGCCGATAAACTGGTTCGGACGTCTTTTCATCTCTGTTGCCTTTTTAATCTTTTTAATTGTTTTATGATGGGTTTTAATAAAGGTGTGCTTCTTTGATTGTTGCAGCTTGCGGCTGCCATGAAACAGGCGCCTTGCGGCCCACCTGTGACGTCACCAGCGGACAGTGTCAATGTCAGCCACACGTGGGAGGAAGAGCATGTGATGCTTGTCAGGTAATAATATTTCACAATAAGAAAATAGCAATTAATACCTTTTGTTATTAGAAAAGAAGCAACCTAAAGCGTCAGGCCGTGAGACAGGTCGGCTTGATTTTCATCTTAGCATAGGGTGGCGATCCGACCGACACCCGATCGTGGAAAAAAAATAAATAAAAATTTAACCCATCACTATAATAAATCACGAAAATCCTTTTAAATTTTTAATAAAATTAATACAATATGGATTGTCTTTATATTTATAAAAAGAATATGAAAGCCTATATGGACGTCGAAACAGACCTCTGTATCATCTATTTCAATAGTATTGAGACTAAAGCCCGGTAGTTAGGCAGCCCAAATGGCATACTCACACTAAAGCTTTCTCACACAGAAAGTACAAATATTATGTCACAACATAGAACTACCCCCTCCCCCGAATGAAATTTCTTATACAAAATTCATATCATTTTACTTTTATTATTTTTTTTTTAAGTAAATTTTCTCTCGTAATTCCAATAATCACTCCATTTTTCTCTGTTGTGAAAATAATTCGACTTTTTTTTAAATTATATAAATTCAATTTTGAATTGTTATGTGAGAAACCCCCGGGTCCCTCATGTCATAATTAGTTTTGTCCAAATCCCCCCCCCCCCCCTAACGCGTTACGTAATATGTGGACGAGCCCATAGTGATGTCAAACTAGAACATTATCAAAGCTTTCCCCTGGCATATAGACAACCATATTCACTAAGTTGTTTAAATGGTGGCCTTTCTGTCTTAATTCCCCCTATTTATAGTCATGATTTCGCTTCCTGTCCCAAACAACAAAAACTTATTTCAAATGAATTAGTTACAAATCAATTAAAATAAATATGCACGAACTTTATTTTAAATAGCCTCATATGCTGAAAAATCTTTTACAAAAATTTAAATAATTTAAATTTCGCGCTATCTTATTAATTTTTCAAACTTCTGAAACATAAACATCCTATGACATTTTTTTAAATTATAATAATAATTATATTTTATTAAATTTTATAGTTGAATTAATGAATTGAAATAAATTTTAAATCCTTTTGAGATGGAATAAGCGATTATCATTACTCTTTGAATTATTAGTTAGCGTTAGCCTTTTTTTATATTCTTAGAGGTTGAAATTGATATCAATTAGATTTCATACTTGATTGCATCTCATAAACAAAATCATATAAATTACAGATGAAAAAGATCGTTGTCAAATGATTAATTTCTCATCTAGGTAAGTAATATAATTTGAACTTTGATGAAAATTATACTTTACATCATTTCAAGTTTAACGATAGCTATAATTAACCTATACATACAGACAGCATTGGGCCTTAAAAGGAGTGTGCTTAATTGAAAATTGTTTATTAGTCAGGTCCTGTAAATTTTAAAGTCGATTCTTTAATCAATTCCTGTCTATCACCTCTCTATGGTTAACTATTAATTTTAAAATCAATAATCATCAATCTTTATTTTAAATAATTATTTGTGATTTATTTGATTTAATTATGATTCAAGAGTGAGTTAAGAGGTCATATTATTTTAAACAAATAAAATTGAAATAAAGTATGAGATCCTTAAGGCTGAAGGCACACCATTTGAGCAAAAACGTTTTCGAACAAAACGTTTTTGTCTAAAACTGTTTTTTCAATGCTTTTCTATGGATCAACTCACACCGACATGGACATGATTCAACATCATTGAACAAAATGTTTTGCCATTGAGCGTTTTACTCAATCAGTGTGTGTTGACATTTGACAAAATGTTCTGCCGTTCAGCAAAAAATGCCAACGCACACCGATTGGGCAAAAATGCTCAATGGCAAAACATATTGCCTAATCGGTGTGCTTTGGCATTGAGCAAAACGTTTTCTCTTCGACAAAACGTTTTGTCCAATTAAATGAAATGGAAAAGGGGTGGCTTGACTTTTATATTGTCTTATTTTTATATTGTTTTGTTATAGGAAGGACTTTGGGGCACTCCAGGACAATGTGTGGCGTGTGCTTGCGACGTGGTGGGTGCCGTGAATAACGTCTGCCACCCGAACACAGGCCAATGTCAGTGCAAACCAGGTGTGGGTGGCCGCACCTGCGATCAATGTCTGCCCACCCATTACGCCTTTGGACCCAATGGCTGCTTAGGTGTGTCTTCTCATCATTTTATCACCCCATCTCAATCACTTTGGATTCTCTTTAGGATCAGTATCAATAAGTGTCAGACAAATATTAAAATTGGAGATTAACCAAGCCCTAAATTATTATTTGTAGAAACAGCTCGAGAATTGATAATTAAAGGGTTTACTCGATTTAATTTGTTGCAGTTGGATTTGCAGTTTAAAATAATTAGTTACTAATATTAAGGAGACGACTGTATTGCAATTATTAGTGTCGGCCAGCAAATTAGACCATCATCAGGCCTTCGAAACAGTGACGTCATTTGAATATTTGCTTGGGGAAGGGGGGGCAAAAATTTTTTTACTTCCTATACTACTTAATTTATATGCATATTAAACATATATATATCTATATATCTATATTTTTATTTTTACCATCTTCTGTACTTATTTATAAAGAGACACTGTGAGTTTGTTTGTATGTAGGTTAAGCTCGGAATTTACAATTTTTTTTTTTTACAAAGCCCTGGGAGGAAGGCCATATGCCCCTCCTGCCTCCCTCCCCTCAAATGACGTCTCTGCTGCGAAAAGAATACATAATTTTCCAAAAACGCAAAGAACAATATAGAAATAAAAATTTTTTCCAAAAGGATTCGGATATCATCAAATTTAAAAAATTTTTTAATGAATGAATGATATGAGGCTTAAAAGATTTAAAAAAAAGATGATATTATTAGATATTTTCTTATAATTAAAAATATTTTATATTACTATATTGTTCGTCACGTTTTTTGTAAAATTATGGATTAATTATTTTCGAAGGCCTGATGATGGTCTAATTTGCTGACCGAAATTGATTATTGCAATTCATTCGTCTCGCTAATAAAAATCCTCGACAATAATTTTAATTAATTATTTTAAACTGCAAGTCCATCTGCAACAAATTAAATAGAGTAAACCTCCTTTAAATCTTGTAATTAACCTAAATTATTAATTACCCGTTTCTATTTAATTAGTATAAGAATTATTCAACATATTTTGATAGGTTCAAAATTGAAAATTACAATAATTATATATCAATCATAATTAATTCACTATCTCTTGTTTATTTTAAACATTCTCCTTATATCATCTTTTTCTAAAATGAACTAGTTATTTAAGATTGTAATTTATCAGAATCTAATCCTTTGATTATTTATTAACTATCATTAACCTTTTATGCAATTAAAAGAGAATTCTAGCTCGCTCTTTTTTTGAAGATCTTATCTACCGTCTCTGTCCGCTTTACTACCTTTTAAATAGGCGATTAAGATTTGCTCGCCGATTTTCATTTTGATTAATCTTGTTTTATTTAAAGACAACTTGTGGCTCGTTCAATCAATATAATAACAACAGCTATTGAAAATTTCATTAGTTTTGTTAATAATCACTTCCAAATTAATTATTTCATTTAAGATAAGAATTTCAGATTATCGATCTTTCTATTTATTTTCAATTCAATAAGAATATTTGCCTCTTCAGAGCTCTCATCAAAATAATTAAAATAAAAACGGAAACAAAGGCATAATTTAACGCCTTGAGCATCACTTTCAAAATCTCCTGATACTCGTAATATATAAAGGCTCTCTTTCTTCTTTTTATTTTAATATCTAAGTTATTTTCTCTAATTAAAAATTCCATAATTGTCCCGCTTTGAGTTTTCTTATCTTTCTAAGCAGGAAGGATGTTAAATGATTTTTTTTTTACCATATTCAAAAAGGAAACATCTGTTGCAGAATGCGAGCCGTGTACACTGCCAGGGCGCACGTGCGACCCCGACACGGGGCGCTGCTCTTGTCCTCCTCTCAGTACAGGACCCGAATGCAACGAATGCGTAGACGGTGCCTGGGGAATACGTCCTCTTCTCGGCTGCAAGGTAAAATGCCATATTTCGCTTTGTATGGAAGACTCAAGGCGAGCTTAAAATCAAAGATATTTTGGTGCAATTGGGTATTGATCTCCCATGCCTTATGTGATTTATTCACAAAAACAATCTTTTGTATAGGCTTATAAATTTACATTATATTATTATTCTATTTTTATTAACAATAACAAAAAAAAAAATCATTAAAGCGTTGCAGACACAGAGGCTGGGAGCAAAAGTTTTTTTAACAGTTTATTTGGCCAACGTTTTGGTCTCTATAGAGGTCATCCTCAGGGTCAATAAATGTTCAAATATCTATAATGTTTTACTTCAGACAGCTAAAAGGAAATCTAATTTTTGGTCAAAAAATAATTAAAATTAACAATGAATTCAAGACAGCAAGGCGTTAAAAAAAACAATATATTAATGAAAAAATTGTAAAAAGAAATTCTTGTTTAAAAAGAGAAGTTGACAAAATACCATTCCGTGAATTTATGACTGCAACAATAATGAAAATAAAGACTAAAAAAAAAAACAAAAAAAAAATAAAAAAAAATAGAAACACTAGAAAGTTTCCTAATACTGATATATATATATATTCATTAAAACAATCGATGTAAGAGACAAAGATTCTGATGAAGGCTATCGAAATGGACGAAACGCATTCGTAAACCTGAACAAGTCACACCAGAAAGAAACTACAAGTAACCATTAAATAGTAAATTGCATACAGGTGTCACTTCATATGAAAAATAAAAAATATTTTAATTTATAATTTTCCCTCAAAATTCATATTTGAAAGTTTAATTTATATGAGCTTTTCTGTTTTGTTAAAATATTTTATTTGTATTAATAGAGTTCTTCTCCCTTTTTAGGTATGCAGCTGCGATGGGGTAGGCGCCGTGCACAACCACTGCCATCCTCAAACAGGTCGCTGTGTATGTCGAAAAGGATACGAAGGTGAACAATGTCTTCAATGCGCACCAGGTTACTTCGGGTATCCACATTGCCGAAGATGCCAATGTGATCAGGCCGGAACTAAGCCAGAACACTGTCCTGATGGACCACCATGTCACTGTCACCCCGAGACTGGCGCCTGCCCGTGCAAGGTCCATTTACTTTCAAAATCTTTATTTAGGATTTCTCTGCTATTATCTAGATTATACGAATCTTAAAAATCTTAACCCAAGCAGAATCTAATAAACAGAAAAATTAAATTTTTAGGAGGTGCGAAATAACATTAATTCATTCATGTGCGTCTGTAAAAAGGGTCTCGCTCACTTCTACCTTATCTCTTGACTGTTCTCCAATTATTTAATTACTGATGCGTAAAAAAAGAATGGCAGCTAGATAATATTTCATTTATTAAGCCTTCTAAGCTGACGTTTCGGTTTTGGTCAATTACTACCTACTCCAAAAAACCCCTTTTTAAAAAAAAAAAAATATTTTCCCCTGCCTGTCTGTCTTTATCCAATCCTAACCCCAACCCCGATCTCTCAAAGAAAAAAAAAATTTAATTATATAACTTTATAAATTATTTTTTCATTTGATAGATTTAATTATTTTAATTAATATTAATTTCTTGATAAGGCAAGACAAAACTGATGCTTTCCAATAGGCAAATTCTGAATATTCTGGAATTTTTTGCGCTTCCCCTTTTGAGAATTTGCGGACTCGAGTATTTTTCATGGATTCACCATAACGTCCTCTATAAGTATGCCAGATTTCGTTTCAATCAAAGCATGACAGACGGCCTGACAGAAAGACACTCTGCTATTATATATATATAATATAGAAGATTACCTCTAAATTAGAATTTACTTTAAGATAAGTCTGATTTTTTCAATCATTGTGCTTATCATTTTTTAATTTTGATTTTAGGCTCACGTAGAAGGTGAAAAATGTGATCGCTGTCAAATGGGAACTTTTGATCTCCAACTAGACAATCCTGCGGGCTGTACACAATGTTTTTGCTTTGGAAGGACATCGGCTTGTTCCGCAGCTGGATTAACCCGAACACAGATTGTAGCTCCATATCCGCGATCAGCCGAATTATTCTCTTCCGAAATTTACTCCTCAATGCCTTCTTTGTCTCAGCATCCTCACCGACATCATCACCATCGAATGTGCCATCAGGTCAGAGAAATAAAATTCTTGTTTTTTAAGTAAAAAAAAAAAAAAAAAAAAACATTATTTTACTTTATCATTATGAATTTATTAATTTTTTTTTTTTTTTTTTAGATTCGATTGAAAGATACAGGACAACCTCTAGAGCAAATTCAAGGTCTCTGCGTGATTCCGAATAATACCTCTTACAATATCTCGCTGCAAACGAATACGGCGCCTGATGTTCCTATCTATTGGGCGCTTCCTCATCTTTTTTTAGAAGATAAGGTATCAATACAAATGGATTTATTTTATTATGAAATATTGGGAGAGGTGATGGTTACAAAGAAAACAGGATGGAAGAATGATTAATAATCTCTTTTTAAATATATTAGCTTTGTTTCCCCTTTGGCTTTTATTTTATTTTGTTTAAGGTTTTTTTTTGGCCATTTAGACCTGTCTATTTATTTCATTTAGATTGGTAGCCAATCCATTTGAAATAAATTTTTGTCGCATGAGACGGGATGCGAGTCCTTGACCCCCAGCATAAGAGGCGGAAACTCTACCATTGAGCTATGACCCAAGGGCTATTAGTTTTTTTTCTTTCTCAATTTTATATAATATACTGTATATAGAGGCTGGCTAGGGATACGGTCGAAATATCCATAGAAATGGAAACCAGCAATTTGATAAATAACGATTTAATTTTTTATTCTCAACTTGAGTCTTAATTAATTCCTTTTTTAAAAAATATCAAAATTTATATTGCTATATACTGAATATAACAAGTTTTAGTAACTTTTTTTTTTTTTTTTTTAAGGGTGGGGGGGGTTTTTTTTTTTTGATTAATTAATTATTATTTATAACCTCTCTACTATATATTTGTCTATATATATGGCCTAACGCCAGGCCATCTTCATTGCAGGATATAGTTCATCAGCAGCTGTCTGATTTGTAAAAATTTGCATGGAGAGCATTCAAGTGTTCATTGTGATATTTATTATAAAAATATTTAATAAATTTGTTTTCACTTTGTTTATTTAAGGTCTTATCGTATGGCGGCTATCTTCGTTTTCATTCGATCTCCGAACCCGAATCCGAACCTTTTCCGAAAGGTATCTTATCCAGATATCCATTAGTTCAGTTACAAGGCAACGGACTAGTACTGGAATATTACCCTCTCCTACCAGTTACAAATGGACTTTATCAAGTCAGGTAGAAATTTAATTTTGAATTCTTATTTATATCTTTATAATTAATTTAAATATTACCTTTTTCATTTTAGATTTCACGAATCTCTCTGGCGTCGTTCTGGCGGTGAAGAACCCCAAATTTCCCGTGAAATACTTATGTTAGCGCTTCAAAATTTGGAATATATTCATGTTCGTGCATCAGATCGATTATATTTCACTCACTTAAGGTAAAAATTTTAATAATGCCTTTAAATATGTAAATTATTATTATAAAACATGTGACATTTTTTGTTAAACTTTAATTATTATGATAAAAAAATTAAATACTGGAAAATTAAAATAATTTTCAGTTTGGACAATGTGACAATGGATACTGTAATGGCGGCGCCAGGCCGTCCCCCACCGATTGCACAGGGTGTCGAATTATGCGATTGTCCGGAAGAATATAATGCGACGTCATGCCAGGACCCGAGTAGGGGATATTACCGAGCCCGATGGCATGCCACTCCTGGGATTGGAGTCCATCATGCTGGTTCTACTATCGTTATTCAACTCGTTGGCGAGGCGAAACCTTGCCAATGCAATGATCGTTCTAAAGTGTGCGACATCGAAACTGGAGATTGCTTGGTATGTGTAATTAATTAATACCTTGTCGTATTTTTATATAAAATAAAATATCCAATCCTTTTTCAGAATTGTTCCCATAATACCGGGGGCTCACATTGTGAACGTTGCGCGACAGGTTACTATGGAGATCCATCGACATCATGCCGACCTTGTCCATGTCCCAGCCCTGAAAATAACCACGCCGAGGCTTGTGAGGTAGAACCTGGTCCCGGGAGAGGACACGTACTCTGCAGATGCCAGCTCGGATACACGGGTCCTTTTTGCAATCGGTAAGGATCATCAGAATAAGTATTTCATTATAATAATGAAGTCATTAGGTCAAGATAATAAGTAGTATTGTTTTATTCATCGATGTCTAATGCGATCCATCGGTCTCTAGGCCCTATGAATCCGATGGATTGAGGTGTGGGAAGAATTTTCATGTCAGAATGAATTTTCATTCATGAATTAATTGAACCTGTCAAGAAATTATTAGAGAGTTTTTAATTATAGACCACATTTTGTATTAATTATCTATTAAAAATATAAATACTGTACAACGTTTCGACTGCTTATTCTGCAGTCGTTTTCAAGTACTATACGCTTGATACATCGTCAGTTAGTACAGTATTTGAAATCGAAGAATTGCAATTGGAAATCCGACCAAGTATTTGAAAACGACTGCTGAATAAGCAGTTTATACGTTGTTCAGTATTTATATTTTTAATAAATACCGGTAATTAATACAAAATGTGGTCTATAATTAAAAACTATAGTGGAGAATTGGAGATATCAGCCAAATTAATACATTATAATTAATTACAATGAATTAATTTGGCTGATATCTCCAATTCTCCACTATAATCACATCACAGCCACAACTTCAAAAGCAACTATAATTAAAAACTCCCATAATAATAATAATAATAATAATAAAAACCACAAAAGCTTTTTTTACTTTCTCTTACTTAAATGTATAGGTTAATCTCTATATACGTATATATAGAGAGAGAAAGTATTGGATTTTCAAAAATTCGATGCCAAGATTTTGATGGATATATTGTATACAGTACGTTTTGAGATCCCTGAATCCAAAAAAGTGGTTTACGCAACATGGTCTGTCTGTCTGTCTGTCTCTTTGGGTGTGTGTGTGTCTGGGTTCAATTTAAAAGCATGAAGGAATTGAGCTAGGTGGTTGAAATTGTATATTTAAGTTAGGCACCCCCCTAGGGCTTGAAAATAAGCTTTTAATCAAAATCGGCCAAAGAGTACTAGTACTTTACTGATTTAGTTTTTCAGTTTTTTTTCTATTTTCTCAAAATTCGCTCCAACGATTTTGATTAAAATTCAAAAATCAATTATTTTTTAGATACTCTTTAAAATATATAATATATTCTCATTTTGCCTGTTCGACCGAAGCACAGATTAATATGTGTGTAATATTTCAGATGCAGCCCCGGATGGTATGGCCCTATAAAAGGAATCTGTTCTCCTTGTCTTTGCCACGCAGAGGGCAGTTTAACCGCGACGTGTGATGAACGAACTGGCCAATGTATGTGCAAACCAGGTCTCACAGGAAGGGATTGCAGCCTTTGTCTGGCTTCAAGACACATCCTCCTTGGCAGACATTGCACTTGTAAGCAATAATAAACTCTCTTTATGGTATATAAAAATTAATTCTATTCTTTTTGAAATAGCATGCGATGATGGCTGTACTGGACCTCTTTTTGATACGATTGACGATCTCGAAAGAAGCCTCTCTCAAGGTGCTGGTCATATCCAGGAGGGTTACATTCCACTCCCCTGGCCACAATTAAACGCCATTGAAAATATCACAGATCATTTATCTTCAAAAGCAAATCTCTGGAAGAATAAAGGAAAAAGACAATTTGAAAGAACTCTTCACGAAGGAAATGATTTGATGAAGAAACTGGATAAATTGGAAAATAGAGTAAAAAAAAAATAAAAAATTATTATTTAGATATAAGAATAATAATTTTAATTATATTTTATTATTTTTAGAAAAAACACATGAAAAATAAATTGGAAATTGATTTTTCCAAAGTGGATGAAATAAATAACCAAGCGGATGTTATCTCAAATGAGATCAAGAAAATTGATAACGAAATGAAAAGTAAATTTTATCATCTTTCTTATCATATTCTTTGAGGAGGGCGCATATTAAACGACTCTTGTGAGATGAAACTAAATAGTCTATGAACCTGCACTTTTTAGAGTGTTATCAATAGAGCCCGGAAGTTCATGCAAATGCATGTTTGTATGGAAGCTGAATACGTTCCTGTAACTTGGTAGTGATCCATTTCAGTATTCGATTCGAAATAACCCTATTTGACCCGAGCCTTAATGCATGCATATTTTAAAGTTTGATTGTGCATGAACATCCGGGCTCTAGTTATCAATTGCTCTATCTTAATTTCTCTTTGTTGCAAAAGACCGTCACCTCCCTCACACACGTTTTATTCGTTTTAATATGCTCTCTCTGTTAAGTTCGGTGCACATCGCAAGCGACATATTGGCAAAAGCACAGTACAACATTTCTGTCTGTACTCTGACTTTGGGGCCAATATGTCTAAGAATTCGGAATATGCGTCTTTTATTTTAACCAGAACCGATTGGGCTTAAAAAACCTTTTGATTTTCACAGATTTAATACAAGATTTAGAAAATTATGGAAATAAAGACACTGATAAAATTTCAATATCAGCTGCTCTTGCCGAAGCTAAAGATATATTACAATATATAAAATTTCAAAATTCTAAAATTAAACCATATCATTTGGATGCAAGATTACAAAATGAGTAAGTAATTAATTTCAGTTTATTATAAGAACCGATAATAGAAATTTTCGCATTTTTATTTTAGAAAAGCTCAAAGGCTCTTGAATTTTATTAAAAGGTTATTAATAAAAAATCCACAACTCAAACAATTACAAGAACGTTTAAATAATTTTCAACATTTATTAGAAGAACATTTAAAACATCTTGAGAATGTAACTTCAATTATTGAAGAGGTAAAAGATATATATATATATATATATATACTAATATTTTTATTTATTTGATGATTAATTATTATTAATTTATTGTATACATTTTTTTAGACATCAAAATTAACTAAAATAAATTCCGCAAAATTGAATAATACAGCAAAAGATATTCAACTTTCTGAGAAATTACTTGATGAAATGACAGAATCGGATGAAGATATCGACCATCTTTTGAATAAAGCAGAACAACTTTTAGAAAAGACCTATGATAATGTTGATGTAAGTAAAAAAAATATTTATCGCTTTTACAATATATATATATATATATATAAATTATACAAGAAGAACCGCCCGCCTCTGGAGGGCTTCACGCCTAGGGGCTTCGCCCCCTTGCCCCCCCCCCACACCAATTGCCTCGAGCCCTGCGGCAGACCCTCGCCATTCCTTTTTATTAATTTATTAAGGATTAAGGATATCCCGGTAAAAGAAATATTTTCAAAGTTCTTTAAAATAATTTCATTTTTTTTTTCAGGAATACACCTTCAGAGAACCTCTTTTATCAAACCTGACTAATCTTGTGATAAGTAAGGTTGGGAAATTGAGTGATCCAAATTTAAAAGAACGATGGGTAGATCCTGCTCGACGACATGCAGAAATAATGCTTCAGCGAGCCAAACAACTCAAAGAGTAAATATTTCTCAATTTTGAAATAGGATTTTGTTAGAAATAATTGGTGGTTTTTAATAAATCTATATTTTGTATTGGGAGTTAATCTTAAAAATCTTTTCTATTATTTCTTTTTACTTGAAAATTTAATTTACTATATAAATTTATATGTTTATATATTGACATTTCGTTGATTTTTTTTAGCCAATTTAATGCCACAATGAAAGATTCAGAGTATGCAATTAGAGCTAGCAAAGCATATCAGAACATTGAAGATCGGTTGAAAACCACATATGGAATTGCTAACAATGCAAATTTCAACGCTGATAAAATACAGGAACATGTGAGTAAAAATTAAAATTAGTGGATACCTTGGGTACACCATTACAAATAAAATACAAAAAGTCCCCATCGACCCAATGTGTGTTAAAAAAGTTATCAAGGTCCAAGGTCAAAATTTTCAGTTTTTTGAATTTTTCTCGAGAACGTTAAGTTTAATCAACAAAATAGGTCAGACAAAAATTGTAGATCATACAATTATTTTCAAAAATTCTTAATACGTTTTTTGTGTGAGAATCACCCTTTGTTGTATTTGCAGTATGTGTATAACGGGGAGGGGGCCGGGGCCCTTCCTCAAAATTTTTCAAATATTTATACATATATACGTGCATATGGCCAATATCTATAATTTTATGGCCAATTTCTATATTTTTGTTTGAAAAAGTGCGTCTCATAAAAAAAGTAATAAAAAAATGAAAAATGTTAATATATAAGCATTTTTTTTTAAAATATTCCATGTAATTTGTTCTAATTTAACATCATACTTGTTTCATTTTCAGTTGGAACTCCAACAGAAATCATTCGATTCTCTGGCTAATTCTTCAAGAGTGAGCAACCGAGCGAAAAACCGTTTAACATTTGTCCAAGGAATGGCAACCGATGCTGAAAATGATTTTAAAACTGTGAAAACATTAGGAACGAAAATTAAACATTTAGATAAAGCAGTCAAACAAACCAATACAAAACTCTCTAGTCTTGATAATAATGATGGTATATATTTATATATATTTTTTCATCTTATTTATTTTTCTATAGATATATTTATTTTAAAATGAAACTTTTTTTAGTGTTCGATACCGTCGATGATGTTCTTGAGTCATCTGATGGTTTATTAAATAGAACGGCTGGAATTCGAGCCACTGCCACTAATACACTAGAAAAAGTTGCTAAACAGCTTCGTCCTAATTTAGAGCTGATTAATAGTAATATTCAACGGGACAAACTTGATGGAATAGGTAAGAAAAAAGCATTTTTATTGTATCAAAATAGCTAATTATCAGGGGTGTAGTGAAGAGATTTTTCAGGAGCCAAAAATGCCAATTAAATTTAGTCAGTTTATTAATGTTTTTGTGGTTTGTATTATTATTATGGGAGTTTTTAATTATAGATCACATTTTGTATTAATTGTTTATTAATAATATAAATTTTGTACAAGGTTTCGACTGCTTTTCGTGCAGTCGGTTTCAAGTACTGTACACTTGGTCCATCTCAAGTGAACCAACCTCTAAGGTGCCCTCGGGGCTTGGTGTAGAGGTTAGCGTGCTAACCTCGTATACCAAACGTTGCGGGTTCGGACCCCAGGCAGTCCGATTATTTTATTTAAGCCAATTGGATACCAATGGTGCTGCAGTTTGTGTCTAAATTCATAAGAATGACTGACTAGATGGTACTGACGTCGTTATATATAAAATGCACGTAACGGTCGCTTAGAGGTTAGTTCACTTGAGTCGGAGAAAGTGTACAGTACTTGAAACCGACTGCACAATAAGCAGTCGAAATATTGTAAAATAAATAATTAATACGAATTGTGGTTTATAATTAAAAACTCCCATAATAATAAATTTAGTCAATTTGCCATGGATACAATTCGCATAATTTTCTTTCTAACACATATTAATTTATGCAATTTTTGCTTTCTTATTTTAGTCACTGATGCTCACAATAAGATTGCAATCACCAAGAGTATTCTAAGTGAAATGGAAGCAACCGAACGTTCTCGTCACGAACAATTCCACACGAAAAATAACTCATTAGCTTCTCGATTACAAGAATTACGCAATAAAATTCTTCAAGCTCGACATCTTGCGGAAGGGGTAAGACTTGAATAATTTCTCATTTTTCAAAACCTTACCTAATGATGCCATTTTTCAGATTCAAGTCTCAGTAGCTAGTCTCAATAAAACCGAAAACAAACCAGGTTGCATCCGTTCTTATCAACGCGAGGATCTCGCACCTAGCACTACTAATACTATTGTGTTGAACTATGCCAGCGACTCGGACGAAAAGGACGATCTTCTCTTCTACATTGCCAGCAATAAAACAGTTGGTTCTTTTGATTTTTTTAAATAAATGTTGATATATATACTAAATCATTTCTATTTCAGGGCGATTTTATGGCAATTGAGATGGTGGACAGACAGATTCGATTTGTTTGGGTATTAGGGGGAAATGTCGCCTCGATTACACATCCCTTGAAAATACAACTACCTGGATTTGTAAGAAAACCAAATTGGTACCGAATTGAAGTGCACAGGTAAACTGATATACTGATACTGATTTTCAACAAAATATTTAAAATTCTTTTTTTTTTTTTAGGATGGCAGCAGCTGCTAGCTTACAAGTACGTTCGCAACCAATTGCCTCTTCAGATCCTGCCGAGGATGCAATAGAGCATGGAGAGTTATCGAGTAGACACGGCACACTACATCTTGGTCCACATGATCTAATCTGGATCGGAGGAACTGAAGGACCTCGGCCAAAGCAGCTCAAATCTAAGAGCCTTGGCTTGACGGGAAGTCTTCACCAATTAATCCTCGACGGCCGTCCCGTTGGACTTTGGAATTTCATCAAAGAAACAGAATGTAGAGCAACCGAGCAACAGTGAGTATTTTTATATTATATTTTCTAAAAGGCGTATGATTAATTTTTTCTTCTCTTATAGAACTGATCCCATCAAAGATGATGATTCGTATCGTTTCACCGGCGACGGCTATGTTGTACTCCACCAAACTCCCTCCGGTCCTTACAATAAATATATATTTAGTGTGTCGTTTAAATTTCGAACTCTTGATGAAGAGGCTCTACTCTTCTTAGCAATAAATCCTGAAAAGGTAAATCTTTCCTTATTATTATGGTTGCAAGGACAATTAATTTCACTTTTAAATAAAAATGAGAGATTTTATTAGAAGTTTTAGAAAAAGCCATATATATATATATACCTGGTATATTGGAATTTCTCTACTAATTGGAAACTGGCCATACATTAATGTCCCAAGCATATTTTTGTTAAATATTAAGAAAAAAATTACGTACAATGAAAGGCATTATAAAATGAAATGTGAACCTTCTAAAAGCCTTCGAATTATTCTTTTGTTTTGTGAGTTATGGTCCAGTGGCTGCTTGAGGATTTGTTTATATTAAATAAATATTTTTATTTAATAAAATTTGAAATATAATAGAGAATACTGTGCTATACGGCAGGTTAGAAACAGAAAGAAACAGTCCCATTACTGAATAATAAGTATTAATAAAGACCCTTAAATTGACAGACCACTGAGGACTTTTTTTTTTAACATATATTGTATTTTATAAAGATGACAACTGTATTCAACTATAATTAATGATTATATTACTCAGAAAATAATAATACTAAAAAAAATGTTTGTCATAAGACTCATAATTATAGAAATGGGACACGACATGGGACTGTTCATTGTTGTGTTTGAAGTTCATTTAATTGAATATTACAAATTTATATTACAATATAAGCGATAGCGTGCTAAGAATAACTAATATATTGTCTTTACTAATACTTATTATTCAATAATAATAATAATAGATGTATTATATAAAATTGGGACTGCGATTTTCCAATTAGTAGAGAAATGGCTAAAAATACCTGTTCGCATTTTCTTTCTTGGAATTTTAATGGGACACTCACGGAGGAAAAATATTTATTTATTGAAACTATTTTTCCTACGCGACTGTTCTTCTCTGTTATGTCAAAAAATTGTAAATGCAAATCCGAAGAAGTTAGAAAAAGATAATCAAAACCAGGGGCTGTTTGAATTTTTCATATTCATTTTCTATTATTTAAATAATGATATTTATACACCAAATAATCATCTTTATATAATAAATTTTGTAATTTGAAATAAATAATTATATATTTAAATATTAAATCAAAACACTGAATAAATATTAATGCATTTATATTAAAATTTTAGGGACATTTCGTTTCATTGTCATTAAAAAACGGTAAAGTCTTATATCAAATTGGCTATGGTGGAGATTCCTATCTGGAAATCGCTTCGTCCAATAAGCATAATACCGGAAATTGGACACTTGTCGAAGCGAGTAGATATTTTCAACGAGATAAACGCATAGAAAAAGGTAACTTTTAATAAATAATGATAGAAAAACACAAAATTTAATTGAAAATTCGTTTATAAAAAAGAAATAAATAACATTTTTTCTTTTTTTAGTTATTCTTAAAGTGGAAGGTGAATCAAGTGATGGTGTACCATCTTCACCTCCAAGTAAAGAACATATTCCCGATTTATATGCTGCTGATTTTTATATTGGAGGAGTTCCGCCGAATTTCCGATTAACATCAAAGAATAATATTGTATTGAAATCATTCCTCGGTTGTATGTCTGATATCCAGGTAAATAATTCAATAAAATACTCAGAAATCAAAGAGAAAATATATATATATATATATATATATATATATATATATATATTTTCAATAATATCTTCATCTACATTATGACAATTAATAACTTTATTTCCTAGGTGATGCAAGAGAGTTATAACCCATTCCGAGGACAATTCTTTGGCGTAGAGCCATCATGCAATGATTTGCCTTTGAAAAGTGTCAGTTTTTGTGGCCAGGGTTATCTCGAAGTGGCATCGTATCCACTTAAAAAGAAGGCGGAATTCAGTTTTGTCTTTAGAACACTCCAAGATCATTCTTTTCTTTTACTCTCTGCTCTGGAGCCCCATTCAGAACTTCCAACTCAACAACAGGTAATAATGAAATTTTCTATTCTCTTTTATTTCACTGTTCCTTTTTTTTCCTAATATATTCTCCAATTTAATAATAATTAAAAGTAAAGAATAGGTTTAGTTTAAAAAATCTGTTGTGACTGGTTGCACCTGATTTTTTTTGTGTCGACATATATTTAGTTTCCACTGATAAGTTCAGTATATTAAAATTATAGATGTATTAAAATTTATAAATGTGAAAAATATTTATATTTTGTAGTAGAAGGATAATAAAAAGAGAGAGCAGCTAATTTTTGCTTTCTTTTATTAAACCCTCATTGCTGACGTTTCGGTCCTGTTTAGGGCCATCCTCAGGGCATTAGGATTGTCATTATCAATTTCGATTTCCATATTTCACCTGTATTTGACATTGTTGGTCGATTTTATAACAATATATATATATATATATATATATAAGTAGGTGAGATATTTTACAATGATAAAGTCTGTGAGTAAAATTCTGTGACTGTTCTATCGGGTTTGGTTTATGAATAGTTTTATGAATTCATAAACCAAACCCGATAGAACAGTCACAGAATTTTACTCAGACTTTATCATTGTAAAATATCTCACCTACTTATCATATATATATATATTGTTATTAAATCGACCAACAATGTCAAATACAGGTGAAATATGGAAATCGAAATTTATAATGACAACCCTAATGCTCTGAGGATGGCCCTAAACAGGACCGAAACGTCAGCAATGAGGGTTTAATAAAAGAAAACAAAAACTAGCTGCTCTCTCTTTTTATTATCCTTCTACTACATCAACTAATCAGCTATATTAAAAAAACTTCCAATATTAAATTTATATTTTGTTTCCATGGCAACCATCTTTTCTATGAAGTACAAGAGTAAAGTGGTCTTCACAAGAATTTAAGAGCAAAATGAAAATATATATAAATATATATGTATACATTTTAAAGGGCATCTAAAAAATAATTGATTTTTGAATTTTAATCAAATTCGTTGGAGCAAATTTTGAGAAAATCAAAAAAAAAACTGAAAAAATACAACAATAAAGTACTAGTACTCTGAGGTTGTATTTATATGTGGGGTTTCACGGGGGTAAAAGAGTAAAAACAACAAATGTAGAAAATCATCATCATCATGTCCTTATTACAAATGAGTTTGTAATTACGATCTGATGATAAAATTTACATAAACCAAATAAAACGTTTTTTTTTTCAATTAAACCTAGTGTTTATTTTTAATTATTATTAAATTATTTTAATTTTAAAAATATTTTACTAGTGCCTACAGTTAATTCTTTAGATTATAATTGATTATCTATATTCCCAATATTTTCCTTCATTCTTTTTCAGAACTATTACTCAGCCTCGCTACAAAACGGAATAGTAGAGGTGCAAGTGAACGCTGGCCAAGGAGAAGCACGCTTGCGATCGGATCCTGGGCTTGGCAATCTTAGTGATGGCGGGTATCACACAGTCACGGTGACTCGACATGCAAGGAATCTCGAACTACGTCTTGACGAGAAACTGCATTCCAATACCACCCTTCCGGACGGTTCTGGGCCTGTTCTTTCCGCCGGAGTTGACGGTGGCCTCTTTATTGGGGGTTTGCCCAGCGGTTTCCAGGATGATGGTCGTGTTACCGTTACACAGCCACTCGTTGGCACAATCAAAGACGTGATTATCAATGGACAGTGAGTTGAACTCTTTCTTTCTAATTTTATATAACATTTAACATGGGATTGTCTGGATGCCTATATTGAGACTAATAAAAAAACATACATTAATTCATATTTTTACTAATAAACAAATTGTACCGAAGACATTTAAATAAAATCACAGTCCTGGTCAGTCCTTTTAAAAAAAAAAGGGGGAACCCCTTACATGAAAATCTCCATAGGGATTTAACATTGGCTTTATGGAAGGAAGAGCCGAAAGATGAAGTTGAAAAATCTGTAATACTACATCAGTAAAGTGTACTTCAAACAATTTTCAGGACAAAATGAGAATATACATTTTAAAGAGGATCTAAAAAATAATTGATTTATGAATTTTAATCAAAATTGTTACAACCAATTCTGAGAAAATCGAAAAAAACTGAAAAAGTACATTATGTTAGCGAGGCGAATAGCTGAATCAATATGTAGTAGAAAATAATAAAGGTCGAGCAGCTATGATAATTTCTTTATTTGAGAACCCACAGCGACGTTTCGGTCGACTATGCGACCATCTTCATGGCTAGAGTTCAGTCAACAGAAAAACCTCTTAAGTTCTTTGACAGACATTTCATAAAATACATTACGATCTATCATATATAATGCATTCAGCGCCAAAGTCTATATTGACTTAAGAGGTTTTTCTGTTGACTGAACTCTAGCCATGAAGATGGTCGCATAGTCGACCGAAAGTCCTGTGGTTCTCAAAAAAGAAATTATCATAGCTGCTCGACCTTTTATTATTTTCTAAAAGTACATTAGTAAAGTGTACTTCATACAATTTTCACGAAAAATTTTATTGATATACTTTTTAAAGAGCATATAAAAAATAATTGATTTTTGAATTTTAATCAAAACCGCTAGAGCCGATTTTAAGAAATTCGAAAAAACTGAAAAGTACTTCAGTATAATACCAGACTTTTTTGGCCGATTTTGTTCAAAAGCTTATTTTGAGTGTCTGGGAGGGTATCTAACTTAAATATAAAATTTCAATTCTATATATGTATAT
>JAKCPI010005265.1:0-27902 GCA_023213315.1 Euborellia annulipes | reverse complement strand
ACTTATAGGCTCGGATGTCAAGGCCAACTTGAATTAGTGCGTTGCTTCTCCTAGGTGGAGGATTAGCAATAGCTCTTAAAGTTTTGTTTTCTAACTCTTCCAATTAAGAGGCTTATTAGACATGGCAGAACAACCAAACCATAACCGACTGCCATAAGAGAGACAAGACAGAACCATCGTCTTATAAAGCTGTAACTTGGAAGGCCATAACACGCTAACCGCCGAGGTGGCCCCCCTTAGTAGCAAGACATTTGATAGCATTTTTCCAGTTCAGGCGCTTATCAAACTCAACACCCAAGGGACCCAATTTTAAATGCATGTTGTCAAAAAAGTAAGATGCTTCCGCCTTCTGCTAAATAAGATAGCCTCCGTTTTGCTGTTATTTATTGATAAACGCCATTGATCAAAAAATTCTTTGACACAAGCCAGGTCATCCCGAATTCTCTTAACTACACTTCCAATATTCCAGTGGGAATAAAACAGAGCAGTGACGTCAGCAAATTGATTAATAAAAAAGGAAAAAACTCTGAATAAGTAAATTAAAAATTAAGAAGCCACTAATTCAAAATTATGTTAAAGAAAAGCGATAAACTATTTCGAATGTCTTGATATATTTATAATTACAACAAAATAATTGCCCGTGACCCGTGGCTCAGAGAGAAGACACTTGCTTCTCGCGCCGGGGTCCCGGGTTCGCCTCCCGTCCCACGCGAGAAAAATTTATTTCATTTGATTTGACTACAATCATTTGAAATAAATAGGGATGGGGTCTAAATGGCCTTAGAAGCCGAAATATATGTATATATATATTTGAGATTTCGCCGATTTTAAGATGAAGAAGAAAACTTTCTACACTGACACTGGCACACATAAATAAAACAGTGAAATCTTGCTGCCTTCTTTAGCCATTTGTGTTCATTATTTGGCGCCCGGAGGCGATCAATTAAAATTGGCAATTGCAATTGCAATTGCATCAATTCTCGTTCAAGTTGTTCTGTAAACTTGCTCTGTGTAGAGTTCGCGCTCTTTATTAGTTTATTTCATTTTATGAATTAAAATTATCATTACACCATCAATTGCGTCGATTGTCTCCAAGACAGTTAATAAATCGCATCAGGGGCTTTTACGAAAAGACTGTGTGAATTAGCATGCACGCAAAATCAATAATAGAGAACTGGATAAACTCATTTCTATTTAATCTTCCAGGGTACAGTTTATAAACGAGTGAATCCTGAAAAGGAAATCAACTCCCAAGAACGCGATAAATTCTGGGAACGGGAAGAACAAGAAGAAAAATTGCGTCAAGCTGAGGAGAAGAAACGAAAGCAAGAAGAATTATTAAAATTAGAACAAGAACGAAAGCAAAGAGAGGTAAATCTTTCAATTTTTTTTTATTTAATAACTAGTCGAATAATGATTGACGAAGGCGATTTTGTAGTTAGCCGAAGCCCAGCAGCGAGAAGAGAGAATTCGAGAACGATCGCGGAGTATCACCCAAATACGAGAGGCAGAACTTCGAGCCACACAGGCCACGAATAAAGGTGAAACTTTTAATGCTGAATTAGAGGAACGGGAACTCGAAGAGATGGAACGACGAGGACGCAGCGATGAGTTGCGCCGACAAAGGAGTCAAGAAGCCCAAGCTCTCATATCTCAGAGGACAATTAATGCTCGGGCTCTATTTGAAAAGAACACTGCCGCAGGGCAAATGCATAAAGCCTCGACGCCGAGGAGGGCATCAGCTGCTGCCGTGCTGCCCACCTGGCCCCCGAACGCGGTAATTTATACTTTGCAAAGAATGATGGCGTTATTCTAAAAAATTCTTTTTTCTTAAGGGGCCAGCAAATAAAGTGAACGGCACAGAGACATCCAATGGCATGCAGAGGAACGCGATCCAAGAGAAGAGCGATAAACAGACACCATCTCCTGTCGAGACAACTCTAAATGCTACTCTATCGCCACAACAGAATGGAATCAAACAAACGCCCTCGCCGATGCCTGACGTCACTGAAGTCCACCAAAACAAACAACAACAACAACAACAACAACCTCAAACAACGAACGGTAAATTAAAAATCTGGTGTGACTGGGCGCACAGCACACATCTTTTCGACTAGAGAAAGTTGTGTACTGTGCTTGTCACACCAGATTTTTTACGTCGATCTATATTTATTTTCAGGCGATATATTAGAATTCAAGATGTAAAATTTATAAGTGTGGGAAAATATTTATATTTTGTTACCATGGCAACCATTTCACCTATCTTTTCTATGGAGTATCGTACAAGAGTAAAGTGGTTTTCAAACAATTTTGAGAGCAAAATGAGAATATACATCTTAAAGAGCATCTAAAAAATAATTGATTTTTGAATTTTAATCAAAACTGTTGCAGCAAATTTTGAGAAAATAGAAAAAAAAACTGAAAAAGTACATCAGTAAAGTACTAGTACTCTTTGGCCGATTTTGTTCAAAAACTTCGTGTCACGCCCCAGGGGGGTGTCTAACTTAAATATAAAATTTCAACCTCCTAGCTATTTTCGTTCTTGAGATATTCCATTCACAGACAGACCATGTCGCGAAATCCAATTTTTGGATTCAGGGGACCTCAAAACGTGAAGATCCATCAAAATCTCGACATCGAATTTTTGACATGAATCCAATACTTTCTATATATATCATATATACATATATAGGCAACAAGCAAAGCGACTTGACCCGAGCAAACTTATCTTCGCATACCCCCAGTCGCAGAAGCCAGAACATAGAGAGAGCAAAAATTGGCTGCAGATTTTCGCTCTAACAAATTTAATTCACAAATAAGTTATTTTTTAGAGGCTCACTATTCTGAAAATTATTTGAAGCACTCTTTACTCTAGGAAAGCTATGAGAAATAGTTGCAATGTTAACAATATGTAAATATTTTTCTGTTTGTATGAATTTGCCCTCTTGGGTTCTGATTGGAAATTAAAAATACATAAAGAATTATATATATCATGTGTTGGTCCATGAGGTAATTATGAAAAACATATAACCAAGTATTTATTAATTTAAATAAGCGAAAAATGTAGGTACCGCCGGGAGTTGCACCACGGATCTTGTCGATTTACGCTCAACATGCCCTGCTGTTGGACCACAGCACGCACTCGCTTATTTAAATTATGATAGATCGCTGATTTCAGTCCACTAGAGAAACGCCGCTCAAATCAAGCGTTCAGATTTCTCCGTTACTGAGGCGCGATCTAGATGGACGTTTTGAGAAATTAACTCAATTATGCAATTAATAAATAAAGAATTATATATATCATGTGTTGGTCCATGAGGTAATTATGAAAAACATATAACCAAGTATTTATTAATTTAAATAAGCGAAAAATGTAGGTACCGCCGGGAGTTGCACCACGGATCTTGTCGATTTACGCTCAACATGCCCTACTGTTGGACCACAGCACGCACTCGCTTATTTAAATTATGAGCGGCGTTTCTCTAGTGGACTGAAATCAGCGATCTATCATAATTTAAATAAGCGAGTGCGTGCTGTGGTCCAACAGTAGGGCATGTTGAGCGTAAATCGACAAGATCCGTGGTGCAACTCCCGGCGGTACCTACATTTTTCGCTTATTTAAATTAATAAATACTTGGTTATATGTTTTTCATTAAAAATACATTTTCCCTCCGCAAACTAGGATTAGAGAGTTGAGATAAAAAGGAACCTGGCGGATAAGGATTAGTTCATTAGCTTAAAATGAATGCAGGGGGAGGAGTTAGAGATGACGAGGTGCCAGTAGAGGGTACGGCCTGGGATTTGAAGAGGGTGTCTGCGTGCACGCCGATTTCACCTCGGGGATCCTTGCAGGAATTTCAAACAATAATAATAATATGTCTTGACACAAAACAAATTTGCTGTGTGCTTTGCTTTTATTCTCTCCTTTACTGCACTGGGAAGAAAGAATTGACTCGAGGCTCGACCTTGTCTAGGTTTCGACATTTTAAGAAAGAATTCAATTTCTCCAAGTGTTAGGGGGAGGGGGAAGAGGGGAATTGAACTCTGCTAGCCAAGCCTCCCCTAAAGGCTAATATTGTATTTGACAAAATTTTATTTTATTTTTTAGATCGTTCCTTGGATTTCGTCCCCGAAGAGACACAAGAAGCCACCAATTGGGAACGTAGGTATCATAGAATGAGCAAAGTGGAGATGGGAGCCAAAGTAGAATGGATGAGCATTTCTAGGAGGGGAAAGAAAGAAAGTTTCGCCTCATCCTTATTTATTTAAACTCGGGTTTGTTTTAATAAATGCGCTGAGATGAATGTCCTGGGGGATTTTATCCCTGCTTTGGCTGCCCTCTCAATCCACACACACAGCTTCCTGCATCTCTCAAGCAACTCGTTTATTTTTTGTTTTTAAGAGAAGCGAATTGTTATAAATAGATATTTTATTACTAGAATCTAAAAAAGAAGCAATAAAAAGTTTGGGGGTGCAAAAAACCAGCACAGAGCGAGTCGGGCCCGAGAGAAGGCTTCTCGTGCCTGGGGTCCCCGATTCCTTTCCCGTTCCAAGCGAGAAAAATTTATTTCAATTGAATTGGCTACCAAACCAATCATCTGATGGGGTCTAAATGGCCTTAGATGCCGAAAAAGACCTTAAAACAAAATAAAAAAGAGGGGCTTGGGAAAATGATAATTTGTTTGTTTTGCAGCAACGAGTGGCCTCGAGGATGCGGATGCAGACGCAGATGCGGCTGTCTATCAAAGTGAGGTGATGCTCCAGGCCCGAGCTCTCTACGATTATCAAGCTGGTGATTTTCTCTTGATTGCAGGATGCAAATTTGCAAGTTTGATTTTTGGATTTATTTGTTTCCAGCTGATTCGAATGAATTGACTTTCGACCCGGGCGATGTGATCACGCACATTGAGCAAATCGACGAGGGCTGGTGGCAGGGCTTAGGGCCAGACGGCACCTTTGGCCTCTTCCCTGCCAACTATGTCGAATTGATCCAATAAATGGTCGTCGTCGTCGTCGTCCCTTCTCTCGCCCGTTCTTCCTACTCACACTCCAGTATTTCTCATATTCTTTGGATGTAGAGGAAACAACAAAAACAGAAACAGATATGTGCACGATTTCTCTCTTTTATATTTGCATTCAATAGGAGGCGATCCTCTTCTCCGTGGGTCGTTTGTCGTTTCTCACAATCGCCGTCGCTCAATTTATTAGAAATCAACATCCATTTAAGAAAAAAAAAATCTATTTTTTAGATTAGCCAACCAAGTAAGCGTTTCTGGGCGTCTCTTATTTATAATTTGAATCGAATTCTAATGGAGATGGAATTATTATTTATTATTTCAAAACTAAACTCAAGACGTCAAACGCCCCGCCCCCTCAGCACAAAAATACAAAATTATATTTCCCCTTGGCCTGCGAGTTGACGTCTTAAGTTCTTTATTAATAGAGAGCGCAAAAGAAGTGGAGGCAGAAAAGATAAATCTCGGACATTATCGTTCACTGATTGTGCAATTAGCTGTTTTGTTTTTGGCATCTAAGGCCATTTAGACTCGATTTGCTAAATAAATAAATAAAAATTTGCGCTGTCTATTAAAAGTAGAATTTTAATGATTTATTTTAAATATATGAACGCAAAGAAAAGAAAAAAGATTGTAAATTATAATCATTAATTAAAAAGCAGTTTGCAAATTGTTCTTCTTAAATAGAGCACAAAAATATTTGAAAAATCTCTCTACTGATATATTAGTGTAAGGAAAAAATTAAATTTTGCAGAGAGGAAATTCCAAATTGTTTGAAAACAAAAATTTTCGAATTAATAAATGAAATAAAGGATATTTTGTCTGAAAATGTAATATTAAATAATACCCCTAGCAATAATGAAGACGAAGTTTTCTCGAGTCAAGTCGCTCTGGATGTTGAGATTCAGGGACGTTTCAGCTCCCATGTGTTGTTTCCTGGTCTCAGAGGTTTGCTTTTGCCGTTTGTTGCCGAGTGAATTTCAACAAGCAACGCGACTTACGTAACCCGAGAAAACTTATCTTGCCTTCCAGAACATTTATATATATATATAAAGGGGAAGTTACAAACAGAAGAAATGTCGGCAACTCAGGGCCTTGCATGATAGAGCATTCAAAAATAGGCCAAAGCGATAAAGCGATAATAGAGTAGGAAATAGGGAGTCGGGAAACAATGGGTAATGGGTCCGCCACTATCGACCAAAATGGCTTCAATGCTCTTTTAATACTGTAGTTTCCGCCATTTCTTCTGTAGCATCCTCTATACAAATATATAAATAAAAGCAAGCAATTCATTTATTCCAAATCATTTTGAGCATATAAGATGCATTCAATTTGTTTGCAAACTCTCGCTGATTGAGTCTCTTCAATTCAAGTTGTCGTGTGCCAAATGAACAATCGCAGTAGTGGGGGTAGAATTGCTAGGATGCATTTAGGCAATAAATGAAAATCAATTTGGTGAGTTTTATTTTCCGTATATTTCGGATGCATTGTGGCTGAAATTGTAAACAATAGAGGCACAAATGTTGTTACAATAATATTTAAAAAAATATTTTCTTAAAACATTCTTTTATAAAATTTTAATCTTACCCAACTCACACTCTGAGGTGTTAGAAATTGTTTTATCGGAGCGATTTGTTGACTTACTGAGCACACAAGGGGGGGGTCAAGGGGTCGTGACCCCCCCAAAATCTTTTTTTTTTAACACACACTTTTTTCCCACTCACTCTCCCATTCACACAATCTTTTCGGCAACTTAGGCCATTTAAGACTTAAACGATACTTATATTTGATTAATATATATTTATTGGGGTCCAGGCACATTTATTTATACTATTTGGTATCCAAATAATTTAAACAAATATTCATCGGACTGCCTGGGATCCGAACCCCCGTCCTTTGGTATACAAGGCAGGCGCGCTACTAACTACGCCGAACCCATTCATTCAGAGATTACTGAGGCAGTGGCGCACCGAGGGGGGGGGGGGGGCGCGATCCGCCTCAGGCCCCGAGCCGGCATAGGCACCCATATATTTATAAAAAGTATTTTTTTACAAAAAACAACATAAAAATTCTATGAAAAGCAAACGGTCCATAGGACTATGCTTACTGGCGAACTATTTTATTTTACTGTGTATTTGTGTTTGTTTTGTAAAGTCAAAAATTATATATTGTACATTGTGAAATAAAATAAATATTATTATTATTATTATTATTATATTTATAAAAAAAAAAAATTTAATGAAAATTTCTCTTTGAGAGGGTCTGACCCCTTAAAGGATTACTTAATCTTTAATTAATTTTTTTTTTTTACTTTCTATCTTTTTTATAATATGAAGATGGTTTGAAACTAATCTTCTCAATAAAATTTCAATAGTGACTTTTTTAAAGTAAAAAAATAGGGACTCCTTATAGATTATCTCAAGTCTTTATTAAAACGTTTTAAGTATTTCATTTGGCCCTATGCAAATGACCTGTCTGAGTTTAATCACATTTATAAAATAATAAAAAAAATATTAACATATTAATTATAATTAGAGAGAATAAAATCCTTCATTAGGGATTGAATCACTTTCCAAGTATGTGCTCAGTAAGTCAACAAATCGCTCCGATAAAACAATTTCTAACACCTCAGAGTGTGAGTTGGGTAAGATTAAAATTTTATTAAAGAATGTTTTAAGAAAATATTTTTTTTTAATATTATTGTAAAAACATTTGTGCCTCTATTGTTTACAATTTCAGCCGCAATGCATCCGAAATATACGGAAAATAAAACTCACCAAATTGATTTTCATTTATTGCCTAAATCCATGCTAGCAATTCTACCCCCACTACTACGATTGGGAAAAAAGGGAGGGAAAGGAGGGGGGGGGGGGGCGAAAATTAAATCGAAGAAATCATTTTTCTCTTCATCTTTGGGACGAGGGTGAAACGAAACGACGAAGGGATAGAATGCTGATAGCATGCAAATTCCCCAGATACGCAAAACCCACTGCGTTTCTATTGGGGGTTTTCAATTAATAAAACTCACTGCTATTGGATTTTATTTGTTTTTTTTTTTCTTTTAATTTCCCATGAATGAACATGACACGGACATATTTATTTCTGGACAAAAACAAAAAGTGACCTAAACTGAGCTACTAGCTAAAGAAGCACAGAGGCAGAAAATAAAACTACCCAGACCCAGAGACCTCTGTGCCAACGAAATTTTATAACTAAACAAAGGGCAATTCCTTTGATCTCGTTTTTTGGGAAAATGAAATCACTTTCTTTTAATCCTTTTCGCTTTAGGGGTTCGACTTTATTTACAAATTTTTAAATTACATAATATTGATGGCTACCGGGGGAACATTCACCCTGATTGCTCGAGGTCACCAATCCCGAGCTTTCACCGCGCTTGGCATCGCTTAACCTACTATACAACAATTGTGCTCTAAGAAATCACTTAGTTTTAATTTTAAAATACAAATATGTGTGCGATTCGATTTAAAGAAATTGAATGCATCTTAAATATGAATGCAATCAAAAGTTCATTTTTCCCTCTCGAGAGCTCTGACGCAATCTATCTATCTATAATCCAATTATTAAGTTAGAAAAATAAATAAATAATATATTTTTTATAATCGATAAAGGAGAGAGAGAGAGAGAGAGAGAGAGAAAAAGGATATTTACTCAGAGATTCGATTTGCAGAGAAATAATTTATTCCTTTTTTTTTTACAAATAGAATTTTACATATTTTTTTTTTAAATAAGAGTGAAATTTTTTATAAGATTTATTCTATGTTTTTTTTTTTTTTTTATTTTAAAGATTTTTATATAACAATTTTATGTTTTGTTGGTGTGTCTCTGATCTATAATCAGGGGCGTTAAAATTAAAAAATAAGCTCGAAAAAACAAAAAATTTAACACGCCCCCTCTCTAATTGAGGAGAGATATTTTAGAGATCTGTTATTACATAATTACATTCTATAAATGTATATAATTGGGAAGCCTTTCGTGATATATATTTAATTATTATTAAATATATATCACCTTTTTTTTCTTTCTTTTTCTTTTGGGAGCGAAATGGGCGCGTAGAAAGAACATGTAAACTGGTATTGCATTGCTTTTCTCTTCCCACTTCCTACTGACGTAAGCTAACAATTAATATTGCGGTGGTGGCTGTTGAGTTATGTCAAGGAAGGGGTGCAAAAGCAGAGACTGGAGCCAAATTTATCTCTCGGCCCAAAGCAAAAATTTTGTCTGCCAGTCTCTGCTTTTGCACCCCTTCCTTGATATTCTTGTTCAACTATTTTGTTAGAAATATCAAGATGAACTTTTACCTTTTAAAACATTTGCAAAAAATAGATCCTGGCTTGTGACGATCTCTTCATTATTTAAATATATAAGTTGCATTGCACCAGAGCGAATTGTTTGTTTATATAATTTTTTTTTTGCAACAATAGATAACAATATAAATAATTAATAGTGCAATGTTTTCAAAGAGGCCGTGATCTCTACACTACTGGGGCAAAGGAGGGGGAGGGGAGGGGAGGGGAGGGGAGGGGATCGTCTCCAATTACAGGACATACCTCCTTCCAATCAAATTTGTTTTATTTATCATTTTTCACCTAATAATTAAATTCAAATAAACAATTTATTTGTTTTTTTTTTTTTGTATTAGGCTGGGCGCAGACGGTCGATTTTCAAACGACTAAACTATTTAGTTGAGTTGGCTTAAAATCGTGATGGATAATCAATTTATACCCACTCAACTGTTTAGTTGTGTTGATTGTGCATACGGGATAGAGATCGACTCAACTTTCTTTTTTATTTGGACATTCAACGCTAAACTTGTTAAATAGGCAGGCATTTTTACTTTCTTTATTATAGCCCAAATCGAATAAGAAAAGAGGCTTTCCACACGCTCCATAAAAAACTTTTTTAATTACAGAGAATGAGATTGGGTGTAAATAGTAATCTAATATTATTTCTTTCTTATATTTTATTTATGAATTTTTAAATTGAAATTTTGCAACTTTTTTTTTTCGATTGTGTGCGCGCTTCAATAGGCAGCTATGGCATTATAGGAGTTGAGCGATAGTTGGTCGATTTTTTTGTCAAAAGTGCAGATCGATTGGCTTTGATCAAAAAATCGAGTTGATCCGCAGTTGGCGTGCTCACAACTGCATTTATGCCCATCGACTAACTATCGCTCGACTAATCGCCCAGCCTCAGAGAAACCGAAAGAGGACGAGACGTCGGCAATTTTATTTGATCGACGACTGATTTGCAGTTTGGCCATCATTGAACAAAATAATGAAATGCACAATCCATGAGGGCAATTTATAATATTTTGAATTAAGCCAATAAATAACTTTACAATAAGATATAACAATATGATTTATTGTAATATAATAGTATAAATTGTCCTAATGTACATTTCCAAAAAGTGATTTTGTTCCCTTGCCTGATAAAGGGACCGAAACTGTTTATTTGCACCAATTATTGCTTCATTCTAGTTGATTAGAAATCACCACTTGAACTCAACTCAACAAAATAAAATCATCTTGATGAAAGGAAAGGGAAAATACCAGTTTAAATGTTTTTGTATACCAGCCACGAAATGAATAAAGACAAGGCAACTTTTGATTTGTATTTTGCTTGCTTTTTGTTGTTGTTGTTGAATGTGCACCAACCAACTTTTGAAAAAAGAGGAAATTTCAACAATTTCTGGTGCATTTTTAACCAATTCTCTTCCTTCCCTTTATATATTAAATATTTTTGGCCTTTTAAATAGGAATTTAATTTAATAAAAAAGAAAAAAATAGCGTGATTTATTTTGGTGCTAGAATTTGTCCAGAAATGCTTCATAAATAACAAAAAAAACAAAAAAAAAAAATTGTAATGTTTCTATTCGAATAAAATCATCTAAAAAAAATATATATATATATTACATGTGTTTTTTCTTTATAAATATAAACCCCTTAAAATAAAATTAATATGAGATCTGCTTGATCAGGCGTCGGGCGCAACGAATTGTTTTTTTTTTTTGTTACTTGCTCCCAGGCATGCGCTGATCGAGCAGACCTCGAGCGCCGGGCATACACGCCAGGCCGAGCCAATTTGGGCTCGTGGATTTTGCCGTGTATGTCCGGTTTTGAAAGCAGAATTGGAATTGCATTTGCAATCCCCAGAGAAAAGGATTCGATTCGATGACGAGATCACCTTAGAACAACTTTGCCAAGCATTTTGGCCTATCTGTGCAGTTGACCGCCTAAAATAACGGCGTTTAAGTCAACTGAAGGTGTGTGTCATTTATAGACAGCCAGTTACTATCGCGTGAGGTTTTCAGTTTCTTGAAATTCCAACCCGGTTGGAATGAGAAGCGCAAAGCTTGGGAAGCCGTCGATAAGGCTTTTGTGATGTCATCGTGAACAAACAGCTCAGGTTATAGACAATTTAAAATAATTCTCCGTTTATTTCGATCTCAGCGTAATGAAATCATAATCGTCACACATTCTATCCAATATATTAAGAATAAAATTTGTAGTCAAGACAAGCCTTATTGTATAGAATGAATAACGATTTGCTTAACACCCGTTGCTTGATGATGTCATTACGCTCAGATCGAAATATATCTCCAAAAATAAACAAATTTTTTACTGGCCTAATTTCATTTATACAATTTCGACTTTGAATTCAATTTCAAATTCTTTCACTTTAGCGAGGAATTTGTTTTTTGTTTAATAATGTCTATAAATCAAAAGAAAAATAAGAAATTCACGTCAAACGGGATTAATATGAGCCCATATATATCTTTCTACTTGTATATATCGCTCATTTGCTGCAAGAATGTCATAACTAGAGACCGGATTCCTATGCAATTGCATATTCTATTTGCTAATAGGTACATCACTGAAAACCAATTTTCTATCCGAATCATGCCCCCTTGGAGCTAGGGTTCAAATTCTATATTGCATATTTTTGCATATTTGGCCAATATTGCATAAAGTTGCATATTTAAAGCTTTTTGGATATTTTAAATTTTTTTTCATAAAAGTTCCATTTTATTTTAATTTTTTAATTTTTTTTTCTAAAAACAAAAAAAAAAAAAAATTAAACGAAAAAAAAAAATTTAAATCCTTTTATTACATTGTAAAAAATAAATAACTATATATTTTTTATTCTTTATATCCTCTTTTAAGAAATAAATTTAGTTTTTCTAGAATTTTCGTTGGATGAATATCAAGTCAGTTGTGTTCATAGTTCGAAGTCAAATTAATTAAAGAAAAAAATGCCAAAACAGGGGTCCTCGTTTGCTTCAAAAATTTCGCAATGGATTGCTCCCTATGAAAAGGATAAAATATTTACGACTGAAGGTAATGTTGTTTTTGCAAAATTGCGAAGTGGACGATGCTCTCTGTGTCCAAAAAGTACATGAATTGCTTAAAACCACCAATACTCAAGATCTGGCATTCATTTATGCCAATTGTAAATTTCTTTTAAAAATTATTGAAGATTTAGAAAGGCGTGGGATAGCATTGAGCGAAAATATTAATATAATTGATAATTTGAAAACCCATGTAAATCAAATACCCGGGGAAAAAGGAAATTTGTTGAAAAATAAATTAAAACATATCCTAGAAAAAAATCCTGGACTAGCGGATTTATGTAAAATCAATAAAATACTTCAAGGAGATGAAGTTGATGTGATGGAGGAAATCGAACCTATTGCACTAAGTTCATTTAAATATGCCCCTATCACATCTGTTGATGTGGAACGATCATTTTCAAAATATAAAACTTTATTAAGCGATAAACGCTATAATTTTAAAGAAGTTAATTTTGAAATGCTTTTAGTTGTAAATTACAATGCAAATTAAAAGCAATGATCTTGATCTCCTCATGAAAGCCGAAAGCAATTAAAGAAAAATTATTCTCTTTTTTCGCTTTATTTAATACAATTGTCGACGTTTCGGCCAATTTTTCCGGCCTTCATCAGGACAATTGTTGTTGACTCGAGATTAGAGGGGCTCTTGGCACTCCTGACATAACTGTTGGTGCGAACAGCATTAGGGCAAATGTTATGTTTGCCAAGAGCCCCTCTAAGCTCGAGTCAATAACATTTGTCTTGATGAAGCCCGGAAAATCGACCGAAACGTCGACAATTGTATTAAATAAAGCGAAAAAAGAGAAATAATTTTTCTTTAATTGCTTCCGGCTCCCTTACTCTCCTCATTGTTAATTTTAATTATACGTTCAGTTACAAATTAAAAGTTAGTTTCTCAGAAATATTACGTTTTTTTTTTATAAAGTGTTTATTTTGTTAAATAATATTTAGTATATATTTTATAGAAAACTATTTTGTTAAATAAATTAACACATTTAACACTGTACTGATATTACTGTTTTTTTTTTTGTTTTGTTTTGTTTTTTTAATTAAATTTAGTTTTTATTGCGAGACCAATTTTTTTTTTTTTTTAATCATTTCCTTCCAAAAATAAAACACCATTAGTTTTACATCAGTAGAAATCATGATTTACCTTTAATTGGAAGCCATTTACTCAATATTTTTGCCATAAATATATTGCATATTTGGCTGCATATTTTAATACTTTTACTGCATATTATATGGCATATTTAGCGGTTTTTGCTGCATAAAAATCCGGTCTCTAGTCATAACTCAAAATCTCTATTTTTTCAGGAGATAAAAAAAAAAATAAAAAATAAAAATTAAAAATGGTTTCTTTACTAATTCTATTCTTTATTATCGAAAAGATCACTGGAACGCCTTTCTCAATCAGATATTTTGCTGCGAGTATGAAAAGAGCTTTTTTTGTTGTCCTTAGGGCAATAAGGGCGATTTTTGTTGAATTATAGCATTGCAGCAAATGAGTGCTATGTTGCAACATTCTTTCTTATAAGTAAGCGGCGTTTTTTGGGGGCTGAGATGCCCCCCCCCCCCCCCCCCTTATAACAAAGCACGGGCGAATAACTCTTTTGACGTGAATCCAATACTTTCTTTCTCTATATATATTTATATATAGATAAGAGCAAGTAAAAAGAGGCTCAGCAAAGTTGTTTTCAAGCAAATCGCCTTCAAAAATTTCTTTTTTTTTTTTCTTTTCTGTTTTGATAAGAAAATAATCGATCGGGTGTATTTGCAAATTCTAGTCAACAGTCAACGGCCGGGGAAGACCGTCAAAAAGGCAATTAGTCAAGTGCGTAGAGAGAGAGAGAGAGAGAAATTTTTAGAAAAATGACTGCTTACATTTTAGATTTGGCTTTTACTTTTTAAGATTTCTTTTTTTGTTTTTTTTTTTTTGTTTTTTAGAAAATAATTCTTTTTTATGTTAAAAAAAATATCTGTGTTGATGTATTGTTGAAGACGTTTTGTTTTCCTTAGCAATTGTAGCCAGCGATTTTGATTCCATGTTTTTCAGCGTATTTAAGCCTAGCGTTCTCGAGTAGGCGCGCCTTTCTCTCCTGGAACGAGAGCATCCTGTCACGAGCCGATTTTGCAAAAGCCGGCGCTGACGTGTCCAGGGAGCCGCCACCAACACTTGCCTAAAACAAAAGAGAAACATTTGCAGCATAGTTGAACATTTATTCCTTTAAATTTCACATTTAATTCATTCAATTGTGCTCAACGACTTATTAAATATTTGGACAATTTAAGGGGGTTCAGGAGCGACGTCTAAACGTACTCTAAAAAAAAACTAGACTATTATAAGGAATTTTTCAATGCGGTTTTTTTTTAATGAATTAAATTCATAAGAGATTATTGGGACATCGAACTATAATTTGTTTAATGACTTATTAAAAAATTATCGTAATTAATTTCTTTGTTATCAAGCAAATACAAAAAAAACAATCTGTCCCAATAATCTTTAATTTTTTTTAAATTTAAAAATGAATTTATTGTTATTATTAATCACATATTAATTAAGAAATTTTTAAAATAAGCTTAGATGATTTATTTAAAAATCAACTGTCAAATTAGTTCAGTATTCTTGCAATAGATGGCAGGCTAGTCTAACAGCCGATCGCCTAATAGCCTATATTTATATATTTTTATGCTTTTCTAAAAGATACATAATATATAATAACATTTATAAAGTATTTATTGTTAAAAGATCAATGAAAATCAACCAAATGCATTAAATATTATTAGCTACCATTCTGACATCTATTGGCAAATTGTTGAATTACTTGATATTTGAGCATACATAACGTCACAATTCAAAAAAGTAAAATCGCCCTTATTGAGTAAGTGGTAGAGTATGGAATTGTAAAAAAAGCTCTATTATCTGGCAGAGTGACATGCCTGAGCTTTTCAAACTCTCAGCATAATATCGAATTTTTTTTTTAACTCTATAACTTAGTGAAACCTCACAGATACTAAATAATTTTTACTTATAAATATGTTTCACGTAAAACCTACACCATTTTCCCTGCAAACTATTTTTTTAACTCCTTTGTTTAGTTCAAAACAGTAATATTTCAGTTAAAAAGAAGCTTTCTGTGATGAAACGATACGAGTACTTACTCGATACTTTTGGAATCGATACTTTGGAAGTAGGTATCGGTCAAAAATACTCGTATCGATACTCGGACCACGTACGCGACGATTAGTTAGGTAGGAAGAACATTTACATATATTTGTTCTTATTATAGAAATAAGTGGAATGGTTTCTACCAGTGTATTTTAATTTTTTATTATTGGAGTGTTTAACAGGGAAACAGTTGGAGCCACAACTTAAGTGTCTTATGTGCTCGTGAGTCGAGCTCTAATCAATATTTTAAAAACAAATAAATAATCATTTTTTAATGCTACTAAAGGGGAAAGTTATTTTAAAGACAATACTTCCCATTGCTAAGCATTTTGGTTGCCTATGGTTACTCTCGAAAATATCAGGCACTTGTGGCGCCGACTGTACCGGTAGAACTGAATGTTTTTCTTAGTCGTAATTGTTTTTTTTTTTTTGTTCCATTTGATATGCTACTATATACTAATTGTTTTTTTTATTAGATCAATAATATCAGTACTTACTGCATTTTGCTCATCTTTAATTGTTGGAAAAAATTGACCGATACGAGGAAGTATCGATACTTTGCGACCGATACCTGTATCGATATCTCAGTGGTATCGTTTCATCCCTAGGTGTACCAGCGATATTCTCGATAATAAAGAATTAATTTAAATAGCTACCATTTTTAATTTGAATTTCTACATAAATGTGTTAAAATTTTATTTTGTTTTTTTTTTGATCTCCTGAAAAAAATAGAAATTTTGAGTTATGACTAGGGCTCGGATTTATAGGCACTGAAAATTTTTAAAATAGGCAGGCAACTAAGCACTAAAAATTATTAAAATAGGCACTTAAAAGGCATTATTTAAAAATATTAAAAATTGATGTCTTATTTTTGGTAATCTGGTGTGACTGGTCGCACAGCACAAATTTTTTTTCTTAATTTCGGTAATTTAAAGGCGCATTCTGTATTTGTTGGCCAGAATATAAATACAAATCAAAATTTTTAAGTACTAAATTTTTAAAATTTTACATTAAAAATAAATTTTTTTTTCGAAAAAAAGTATTTTTTTTCAAGTCTCGGGGGGGGGGGGGGGTATTACCCCCTTTACCCCCGACCCTCCTTGAAATATTATCTTGATAATTCAAAAAATTTTAAATTTAGGCTATGTATAGCTCGTAAAAAAATTGAAATTGGCTATTTGAACTTAAAATAGGCACTAAAAAAGGCATTTATAGATGAAATAGGCACTAAAACCCAAAATAGGCATTATAGACACTAACAAATGCCTCTTTTTTCATTCAGAATTTCATGAAACGTATACATATCATATTGGCCTAAATTTCAAGCCATAAATTAAAAAAAGGCAAATAGGGCGAAATCCGAGCCCTAATGATGACACTCTTGCGGCAAATGAGCGATATGTATATCACGTTTGTAAGTCGTGAAGAAAATTCATTTAATTATTCAAATAGGCGACCAAAGTTAGGATGCACCCATTTGCATGTGGTTCGAACCTATCTTTTGTCGGCTATTTGAATTAATAATAAATATTAATAAAATAAAACTTACAGAGAGATTTGATGAAAAGGCAGTGCGTGGTTCTGAAGTGATGGCGGAGTTCATCGTCCGTGACGTTGACGTCGGCTGAGCCAGAGGTTCGTAAGTGACATGGCCTTCTAGAATATTTGAAATGGTGATGTCGACACTTCGTGTCTTTGCTGGAAAAAGAAAAATAATTCCCTTTTTACTTTTGGATACCAAATGGCTTAAATAGAAATGCCTGAACCCACAATATATAGATCTATATATTAATAACAAAATCGTCTAAAGTCTTAAATGGACCCTAATATAAATAAAAATTCATAAATAACGGTTATCGGTAAATGTCTTATATGGCCTGAGCTGCCGAAAAGACAGTGTGAATGTGTGTGTGAGTGTGAGTGTGAATGAGAAAAAAAAAAGTCTTAAATGGCCTGAGTTGCTGAATGAGAAAAAAGTGTGAATGTTTTAAAGAAAAAAAAAAACTCAATTTTTAATTTTTTTTTTGGCGCTTGACACACTAATGCATAACAGGATCCATATATGAGTCGTCCATTTCCAAAAGTAGAGTGAGGGTCAATATTAAGACCCACACATGCGATTTCTACTTGTATAAAAGAAAATAAAAATCTTTATTGGAAACTTTCTAGGTTTGAACCATGAAAGCTTCAATTAAAAAATATATAATTTTTTTTTTTTTTTAAACAACGAAATAATCACAATTAGAAAAAGCATGGGTGGGACTTAATATTGACCCTCACTGTACCTAATTGAAAAAATTTAAAGCAAATACGGAAAATTCAAACCGGGCCTAGTTGCATTTCATTCCATTCAGTGGTGTAGTGGCAAAATGTTCAGTGTGGGAACGCCGTTCCCACGCGTTCCCGCTCCACTACACCCCTGAATCCATTCCCAAAACTGTCTTGTTGCAAACAAACAAATACTACCTAAAGATGGCGGCGGCTTTCATGGGGGCACTTCCAAAACTTGCTAATTGCAATGAATAACAGCCCTAACCACAAACTTGTATATTTTGGTAAACTGGGGGACATTTTCAAAGTGCAGGCCTAGGCCTATATTTCTACTCTTTTTAATAATGATTATTATTGGCTAACCTGCTGCTTTTATGCAATTTTCTCTTTCGTTTTGCTATCTTGATTGATACTGACCATTTGCATTTACAGTGCCAAAACTCTTTTCCAAAAGTCACTAGTTGAATATTAAAACAGTTTATTAGCGCCATATAGAAAATAATACGGACCTAAGACCTTGTAAATTGTGTTCGTGATTTATTTACAGATTTTATAAACATAACAGTCATCAAATCAATTAACTCTTGATTTAATAAAATACAGGCTTTTCTCTTTTCCTGATAATTTGTTCCCGATGCAACTAGACACTTTTGGAAATGGACGACTCGAATATTTAATTTATAAAATAATCAAAAAATTTTGTTGGGGCCGAATGGCAGAAAAATAAATAATTACGACTTTTGTTTAATTTGTAATTAGTCACAACCAGGGAAGGGAGAAATCTAGTACAGACTAACAGCCGAGTGCGCAACTTTGCCCACCCACTATTCAAGAAAAAAATATTGGTACCACCCCCACCCCCCTAGAGCCCCCCTAATGGTCCTCAATGTTTACCAAAAGCTTTTCAGTTCTTGGCATCTACAATAGTTTTTGAGTTTTCGTTTTTAGAGTTAAATCAACCGAATATTCGGTTAGTGTGCAAAGTCAAAACCCTCCCCGTACCGAGGGGGGCGGAGGGGGCGGTCCGCCCCAAGTCCCGAGCCGGCATAGGCCCCCCCCCCAAATATTTAGATAAAAAAAAATGAATATAAGCCCTCTCTTTTCGGCTCCCAACTGTCTCGGTACGCCTCTGAAACTCCTTTACCGTTTTGGTCTTCTTCAAAATCCTTGTCTCTTCACCTGCTATTCTGGATGTACACTATATACATTTTGTAGTAGAAAATAAAAGGCCGAGCAGCTATGTTTATTTCTTTAATAGGGAACTCACAGCGACGTTTCGGTCGACTATGCGACCATCTTCATGGCTAGAGTTCTGTTGATTGAACTATATATTTGGGATCCAGACAATCTTATTTAAAAAAAGAAATTTTCTTGTACAAAAAACAAAAATATTTTAATAATGATTAATTTCCAGGAGTTGTGGCTGGCTGAACGTATAATAAACAATAAGGAGAGGAAGGCAGTCAAAAGAAAAATAATTCTCTTTTGTCCGCCCGCTTTATTTAATACAAATGTCGGCGTTTCGGCCGATTCCCCAGCCTTCAGCATGACATGTGCTATAGATGCCTCGAGCTTAGAGGGGCTCTTGGCAAGCATTCGTCGAATAGCATGACTTCTAGTTCAAGATTTGAGTGACAGTATGAAAGGAGTTGCCAAAAGCTCGAGGCAAACATAGCACGTGTCCTGATGAAGGCTGGAAAAATCGACCAAAACACCGACATTTGTTATTAAATAAAGCGAAATGTTTTTTTTTATTTGCTTTCGGCTGCTTTATTCTCCTTATTATTAAAAAAATGTCAATAAATATAAGGCCTGTTTTCATCTTATATCCGATGTCGCTATAAATGATCCAAAATAACAGAGGGAAGAGACAAGGGTCCTGAAGAAGGCTCTCATACCGAGGTCTTTAAGGATGACGTCCCGTGGCACAAAGGGCAACACCTCGGCGACTTGGCCGGCCATCCTATTCAATTCAGGTGAGGCGAGAGCAGAAGAAGCAGGCGTTGGACGTGTAGCTGCAGCAGCAGCCGCTGCAGCCGCCGCAGCTGCCGCAACAGCCTGCTGGTGTTCGTGCAAACGTCGTTTTAAATGTTCAGCTTTGTCTCCGGCTGTGTGGTTGGTGACTGCCACGCCCAATTCAGAGGCCAGCGCTTTTTCGACTCTTGACGCGAACGCCTCTTCTGATTCCTCTGACGTTTGACTCATCACCGGAAGGTACCTAAAAACCAAACATTGTTAGGTGACTAAAAAATGGTCAGAAATAAATAATAAAACGAGTTCGTCTAGAGTTACGTTTTCCTCGGTGCGGCTCTAACGATTAAACTTGAGCATTATTTCCTATGAGCTGTTTTGCTCCGAGCGACTGGCGCTAGAGTCGTTTACGATAATCGTTGACAGTCAAAGGTGAATATAATCGTTAGTCGTCAACGATTATTTGATTAATCTCAGCCCGAAATCAAACTGTTCAAGAGAAAGACGGAAAAATTCTGAGTACATTTTCTCGTCTTCACGCAGTTGGGAAATGATCAATTTTTGGTCCATTGCTTAGTTCAAACGAAAACGTACACGTTCCGAGCAAAATACAATCAACGATAATCGTGAGAGTCGCGCGCCGAGGAAAACGTAGCTTAAGTCTGCAACTGTTTCCGAATGAATCGAGCTCATTTTATAAAAGGATCAATAAGGCAAACATCGGATGACGTCTCGGGTTGACGCCACGCCGAGCGTCAGGGGGTGAATATTTCGGTTTTTATTGTTTGAACCATAAAAATTTTACATATAAACAATGAAATCATCTCACGAAAAACCGCATGGGTTTCTTTTAATATTCCTAAATCTGGAAAGAAATAATTTTAAAAAAATATTCGGCAAGTTTCTCAGGTTAATTTGCAAATGGAAGGCAAATAACTTATTTTTCTTAAGGGAGAACGGGACCAAACGTGTTACGCATGTTTTCCCGATAAGATGGCGTTGTGTGTCATAAAAAGTATGCCCAAAAAATCAAGTAATTCAAAAATTTGCCAAGAGATGTTAGAATGGTAGCTAATAATATTTAATGCATTTAGTTGATTTTCATTGATCTTTTAACAATAAATACTTTATAAATGCTATTATATATTATGTATCTTTTATAAAAGCATGAAAATATATAAATATAGGCTATTAGGGGATCGGCTGTTAGACTAGCCTGCCATCTATTGCAAGAATGCTGAACTAATTTGACATTTGATTTTTAAATAAATCATCTAAGCTTATTTTAAAAATTTCTTAATTAATATGTGATTAATAATAACAATAAATTCAATTTAATTCATTTAAAAAAAAACCGCATTGAAAAATTCCCTATAATAGTCTAGATTTTTTTAAAGTACGTTTAGACGTCACTCCTGAACCCCCTTAATGAAAATCTATTGACAGAGGAAAAGCTGAGCACAAGCATCCCGGCTTCGGGCTCAATGGGACCTTCATCAACATACGTATTTTACAGTATATATAACAACATGTGAAACACAATACTATATTTACTAGTTGATTTTTTTGATTCTATAATAAAGCCAAGCGCGGAAATGAACGCAAAATATATATTTAAGAAATAAGACCGAAAGATAAATGCTTTATTTATGCAGTAGAAACGGGATAATTCGACTGGCCACGGGACCGATTAAGCTTATCAGGAATACAAAATTGAAAAACGTATTAATGTCAAGACTGAATTGTAGTAAAATCTGGTGTGACTGGTCTCTTATCTTCGGTAATCCTAAAGTTGTGTACTGTGCTTGTCACACCAGATTTTTGTCTTGAGATGTATTTAGTTTCCGCCGACCGATATATTAGAATTCAAGATGTAATAAAATTTATAAATATGGGAATATTTATATTTTGTTGCTACGGCAACCAATTCTCCTATCTTTCCTATAAATTACAAGAGTAAAGAAAGTGTGCTTCAAACAATTTTCAGCTCAAAATGAGAATATACCTTTTAAAGAGCATCTATAAAATAGTTGATTTATGAATTTAAACAAAATCGTTAGAGAAAATCAAAAAAAACTGAAAAAGTACGTACATGAGTGAAGTCAAGGGCGGATACAAGGGGGGGGAGGGTAAAGGGGGTAATTACCCCCCTGAGATTTGAGAAAAATTTTTTTTTTTTGGGAAAAAAATTGTGTTTTTAATATAAAATTTTAAAAATTAATACTCACAAATTTGATTTGTATATAAATTCTGGTAAACAACTACAGAATGCACCTCAATTACCGATAATAAGAAAAAAATTGTGTGCTATGCGACCAGTCACACCAGATTGCCCACTCCGAGAAACTCCTCTGGATCCGCCACTGAGTGAAGTACTAGTTCAAAAGCCCTCCCCTATATACGTGTACGTAGAATAAACTTTCAGAGTTAATCAGAAGAAAGTGAAAGTAGAATAAATAGAATGTTTTACCGAAGAGTGAATATAGTGCAAGGGACGAAAAATAGCCAGAGAATATCAGCAAGGATCGTTGACCCAAGAGTTGAAATCGTAACATCAGTTAGCGGCGGCCTTGAATAACGAACTGTTAAGGGCTGCACACTCTTCTCGATACAAAACGGCCATGTTGAGAATCTGTTAATCAAAACAAGAGAAAATAAAAGCATCTTAAAGATTAAATCTTATAAAAAAGGCAAGTAATACAGATTTTGTGGTTTGTATTAATATTATTAAGGGAGTTTTTAATTATAGACCACATTTGTATTAATTATTTATTAAAAATATAAATAATGTACAACGTTTCGGTCAATGGTAATAGAGAAAGTAGAAAGTAAAATTGAATACCAACTTGAGCATGCCTTTCTTTCCCGATGTGGTATCTGCTTCAGGGTGGAGCAACGCAGGGCAAAGACGGTAAGAGAGAAGACGTGAGACTTCAGGGACGAGGGCCGCTCTGCCTCTTTGGGCAACACTCACTGGGTGTAGCCCCAACGCTTTTGCCACAGGACTTGGCATCTCCCAGATGCTCAACTGCAAAGGGACAAATTTATATGCCGTGTCTCTCCGCCTGCTCCTTATATATAAATATTTCCTTTTCTTACTGTAAAGCATCCTGTGATGAGATGTGTAGCTATATGATCGAATGGTGAAATATGATTGGAGATCAATATTCGAATGGATCGATCTCTATATTTTTCATTTTCAAGACGTACAACGATCCCAAGAACACAACATATCGACCGGAGAACGAAACTGAAAATAAAACAAAACAAGTCGGTGTTCAGAACCATGCATCTCTCGCTCTCTCTCCCAAATTGATTGTGACATTTTGATAACTGAGAAGCGGCAAAAACTCGCAAGGCATCGAGGTGCACAACGAAACTGAAGGCAATATCGATATTAAACGCTTAATCATTAAATATGGTACACAATTCAATATCCTGAATAGATATAAATATCACAGTGAAAGTGAGTTTATGTGTACCAAGGGTGATTCTACGCTATTTAATGGTCAGTAGAAAAAATGTATGTTCTTAAATAATAAAGAATATCGTGTTTTATTGGGGCCATTTAGTCAATTCACGATAATTGTTTCATTTTAGGAATTAATAGTTGAAAATAGTCATAAATGTCAGTATTCTGGGTGTCCCATTTCTAGTTTTTTTTTTAGTTTTGTTCGACGCTCATTTATTTATTAACTTGACATAATATTTTTTACCATAATTATAAACATAAATAAACCCCAAAACATAATTAATGAAAATATATTATAAAAGTATTTGTTATTATAAAAAAAATACTTGTTTTCCCGTGACCTAAAAATGATGTCACCTATTCAGGAAAATTAAAAGATAAAAATTTATCATAAAAACTGCCAAAGGATAACAATGGCCATGAATAACAGGCGTAGTACAGTCTGAAGTAAGAAGCAAGCTAACGGCGTTGAGCATAATTCAAATAATATAGCTTCAGTTATTGTTGAATTGTCATAAAGTGTGTTTGGGCCAGTCGATGCAATATTTATTCTGGTAAATAAATCTCTTTATATTTTATCGTTACCTAACTCTACCAGCTACATTTGTACAATGCAATGTATATTGTGTGTAAATGTCACGAATTACGTCGAAACTTAGGCAAGAAGGACGAGTATTGTTGTTTTTGTACGTTGTGTGGTTTTGTCACTTTTTTTGGCGTCACTCACCTGGCAACTTTGTGTCAGCCCTTGACCTATGGCTCAGGCAAGCATGATAGGTTTATCATTAGTTAGTATTTTATTTCATAAGCAATGTTTAGAAGATCTTTTTGTTTCATTTAGAAGTTTTATTTAGATTGAGATCTATCAAACAATATGAACTGTCATAAATAATTCATTTGCTTAAATTTCTCATGATACTGATAAATAACAGGTTCTGATAAGTAATTTTGTAAGCAGAGTTTAATTGTGTTTCTATTTGATTCAGTCAAATGAAACATAAGCACTAACAGAGCAATAATATTGAAAATATATCTGGACAACGTGTCGTGAATATGTTTTAAAATCTTTGATTTCTATAAAATTTTCTTTCTTTAATGGATACACGAGAATTCCCTCTGATCCACGCAACCCTTCAAAGACACCTAGGCAACCCACAACATATATATAGTTGGACTTTTATAAATAATAAAATGAATATTTTTAATGTCTGTTTACTAAGAGAATTTAAATATTTATTTAAGAGAGATTTTCTATTTAATTAATAATACGTTATAGAAGATATGTGAAAATAGACATCTGTCAAAAAATATGGGGAAAAAAGTTAGCATTTTTAAATTTAAATTATCACTTGACATTCTTTTTATTTTATTTTATAATAGTCGATAAATAGTCGAGATAAACGTGAATTAAAAAATAAAAAATCTCAGTGTTTGATTTACTTTCACTTGTTATTGAATCGAATATCATGCATAATCTTTTGAAATGACCTTGCATATTTTTTTTATTTTTATTAAGATTAACGCAATTGTGATTTTCTAATTAAAATTACCTTCTGATTTTTGAAAGTTGTGGAAGAAGTGAAGCAGCTATAAAAGCTTGAAGTACAATAAATATTCTCAAAACTGTTAAAAGGATACCAATTGGGGAGTATAAAATTAACGTTATTAATTTCCAACCAGATGGATATCTAAAAAAAAAGAAATTATTATTTATTAAAGAATTTAATTATATTTATTAATAATAAAATTTAATGATATTTCAAAATAAAATTTACCTAGATTCAATAAATAAATTTGACAATTCAACATTGGACATGGTTTTACATGTATAATGTATATTTATAAAAAAAAAATAAAATACAACTCGATGTATATTTTGGCACAATGATTTTTCTCTATTTATTCATTTAACGAAATAAACTGTAAAACAATATGACAAGTAAAAAAATAAATTAAATAAAACAATAGAATATTTTATATGATTGAGTCACTGTCATTACGAATGTTTATGAAGTGAGCAACGAAATAAAAGTCATAGATTATGTAGATGGCAGAGTTGGCAGGTTTTATCCCGCCGAGTATAATACACGGTTTTATACATGTATAAAACTATTGCGGATAAAACTAGGCCGATGTATAAAAGGTATAAAACTGTAAAAAACCAACCCCCCTGAAAAAAAAAGCTTAAAAGCTTTTCATATTTTATAATATTTTAAAGCATTGACGATGTTGTTTGCTTTTTATTTAGTGAATAATATAATCAAAATGTTAATAATTAGAAAATAAAATTTTATTTGAATTTCCTTTCTCATCAGGTTAGCGCATGCGCATCCAAGTTTTATACATTTTATACGTTTTATTCGCGATTTTTGTATAAAACTGCAAAATTGTGTATAAAACTCAACTCTGCCCATCTATCAGAGTTGGGTTTTATCAGGGAGGTAGGGAGGGACTATAAGCTGCGAACATAGGCGAGGTAAGTGTCGACCGAAGTGGGAGGGTGAAGAAGCTTATCGGCCATCTTGGATTGGGCAAAACATTAGAACCTTGCATTAGAGTCTGTGTAAAAAGTAACAAAATAACAAGCGAATAACTATTGAATAAATAATTAATAATATCAACTATTTATCATATAATATATAAGGTATGTTTTTATGATTATTTTGCCCTTATTTATCTTATATCGAAGTTAAATAATTAATATATTTTTAAATTTATTGACAACTCTTTTGAGGTTAAAACTTTTATTTTTCTATTTTTTTTTTTTTTTTACTATCAAATAGGTAGTTTTTTAACATTATTTATTTATTTCTATTGATTTTTTCTCTTATAAAGGATTTTTTTTTTTAAAGGAAGAATCATGGTTAATTTCTCGGCTTATGTTTGTTCCAAAAAAACAGTACCGATCCACAATACAAAAGCAAAAGGCAAAAATTAGAAGAGACTACAAAGAAGATAACTTTTCACTCGTAAGTGATGATTATACATGAAGTGATACATTATATGGGAATTACATAATAGGCCTAATATGTGCTAAACTTATTTTTGGGTAACTTTGTTAAATAAATACTCACATGGGAAGACAGAAAAAAATTTTGAAATTCCATTCTTTTCATTAAGAAGAATTAAGACAATTTTTTCTTGTGTAAAATAAAAGCAAATTAAAAAACATTTTTATAAGATTTTTAATTGACGATCTATTTTTTCCCATTATCCCAAACATTTCTGGCGGTATGTAGGTTTGCTGATAAGTGTGAGGAATTATTAAAGAAAAAATATATAGAAATTTTAAAAGCAATTAAACGACTGTCTTCTACTTCTACTGGAATAGAAATTTTATTAATTTATTTAATTACAGAAACTTCGAGGACGTTTGTTCCCTTCATCGGTATGATACAATACAAATTTAGATGAAAATATATATATTTAATATTAGGAACCGACCAAGTTTCGGCCAATTTTTGTATATGAAATACAAGTTTCGGTTTCGGCTGAAAATCTTGTTTTGGTCTGACTCTATTTAATATATTTATTTTTTCCAAGGCCAATGATATGGTCATTAAGTTACTGTCTAAATTTTATAAAATTTGAACAGTTTATTATCCAACTTATTGCTGAATATTTCAATTTCCCATATTCAGATTTTATTTAATGTGCTTAATCTAAAAAAAATCTTGAATCTTGAAAATCATAAAAAAGAGCTTCTAAAAGTTGTAGATATTTTAAAAAGCTTTAATTAAAAAAAAAAAATTTGAGTTCGATAGCTTCAAAATTGTGGCCGCAACCTTTCAAACTCAGCATCTCGAAACGCGCACCTTAACTCCTTGGCAATGATAAATGACACCGTATAATATCAATTATTATTTGAAATTTATTTAAACTTTTTATTTTTGTGAGATTATTATTCAATTTTTATAAGTAAAAAAACATCTCAAATAGCTTATATCACTTAATTAGGAAATTTTTGCGCTCTTAAAAATATTTACTTTTTTTCTGATTTTAATATTTTTGTGAACTAAAAACCTAAAAAAATAAAGAAACTATAATTTTAAATAGTCCGTTTATTCATTTATTTATTTAGGGGGCAGTATAATATTGAAAATCTTTATTAAACTATATATAATTTTATATTGGGTTCAATGGATATTTCAATGTTTTGCCCAATCCAAGATGGCGGACGTGACGTAGCCGTGACGTAGGCGGTCGACTCTCTTCTCAGCTCAATGTCCCTCCCTACCTCCCTGGGTTTTATACACAATTTTGCAGTTTTATACAAAGATTGCGGATAAAACTTGTATAAAATGTATTAAACGTATAAAATGTATAAAACTTGGATGCGCATGCGCAAACCCGACGAGAAAGGAAATTCAAATAAATTTCATTTTTCAATTATTAACATTTTGATTATATTATTCACTAAATAAAAAGTAAACAACATCGTCAATGCTTTAAAACATTATAAAATATGAAAAGCCTTTAAGCTGTTTTTTCAGGGGGAGGGGGTTGGTTTTTTACAGTTTTATACCTTTTATACATCGGCCTAGTTTTATCCGCGATAGTTTTATACATGTATAAAACTGTGTATTTAACAAAAAAAAAATAAATTTAATTTAAAAATTTTATGAAATTAGTATCAAG
>JAKCPI010005264.1:0-12060 GCA_023213315.1 Euborellia annulipes | reverse complement strand
CTAGATTTCACTCCTGTTTTTGAATAATTAAATAAGACAAGCATATAAATACAATTCTATAGAGATTTAGAGAGAGTTATAATGTCACAATCACACAATCAAAACAGTTAGAAATAATATGGAAACAATGTCTGTGAGTTTGCAAAATGTTGAAAGCGAGAGAGAATTTTGGTTCCATCTATTATAAAGAAATTTAATTTGCATGTATATTTAATACAATTACTTATAAAAATAAATGAAAATTTGTATTTGTCCGCACATAGTCACTTCAAAGCCAATTCATTTTATAAATTTATATGTACAGATGCTGTACAGGCAGACGGGCAGACAGAAGGACATTGGCAAATTATATATAGGATATTGAAGACTAAAGGAGGATATGAAGTCCCCGGGACCTTCCGTTCCCTTTTCATACGCCATTGTTTAATATCAATAAAAAAAAACTGGTGTGACTGGCACAGCGCACAACTTTCTCTTACCTTAGGTATTCGAAAGTTGTGTTCTGTGCTTTTCACACCAGAATTTTCGTGTCGACAGTATGGTACAGTGACCGCCACAATCAAGTCAATTTTCTGATAGCTAGAGTTTTAAATATATTAATTGTATAGTATATAGCGTATAGTAAAATAATTTTATAGACCGAAATGGTAAAGCGTAAAATCTGATACAGATTATTTTATTTTACCTTTTCAAATTTAAAATTATTTCAATATATACCAAATATTATACCATCATACTTAAGGCTCTAGCTATCAGGTTTTAATTGTGGCGCTCACTGTACATTTGAATGAAGATGTAAAATCTTTTATAAGTATGGCAAATATTTGCCATACCTTCAGAAAATTTCAATGGCAAAATGAGAATATACGTTTGAAATAGCATCTAAAAAATAATTGATTTTTGAATTTTAATCAAAATCGTTGGAGCGAATTTTGAGAAAATCGAAAAAAAAAACTGAAAAAGTACATCAATAAAGTACTAGTACTCTGGCCGATTTTGATTAAAAGCTTATTTTCACTCCTGGAGTGCCTAATTTAAATATAAAATTTCAACTTCGTAGCTCAATTCCTTCATGCTTAAAATTGAACACAGACAATCGAATTTTTGACATGAATCCAATACTTTCTCTCTATATATATTGATATATATAGAGGTAAGAAAGAAAGTAAAATGTGAAAAGAAGATACATATATATTTAAAAAAAATATACTATTTATATAACCTACTTAACTATAAATTAGATATAAAATTTAAATTCAATTTTTCGATTATTCAAGTAAATACTAATAAATGCGTATATAACTCCCTTGAATAAAACAGAAATATATTTATTTACCCTCACTAGACAAAAATAAATGTTTAGATCGCCACTTTTACAACAAAAAAAAAAAAAAGAAAAATCCGGATCCACCTTCCGATGCTAAGAACAAATAAATCTCTAAGGGTGGAGAATTTATCCCCGAGTGCTTAAGATTAAGACAACAAAATTGAGAGACAGAGCGATTCACAATGGACGACTAGATTGCGGACTGGGTTAGATTTGTTGTAAGTATAGGTTTTTCTGTTTAACAGCTGCTCCTTGAAATATTTTCCTCATGAATTATTTATTATACATTTAAAATAATTTTTCTTGGATTTTTTTAAATAGTTGGTTTCTTAAAAAGAAAGAAAGATGAAACAATATTAATCAAGAAGATGAATTTTTCCTTTGAAAAAAATGATGTGGGAGTTTTTGGGGAAAATGAAGAATGATTATCTAAAATGAGAGAGGCTTTTACTCATCCTTAAAAAAAAATATTAAAGTGACAAAAAGAATCTAGAAAGGTCGAAATGATATTCTTGGTGTACAAATTTTGGTGTTTTATGTCTATAATTTGAAGAAAGTCTTGATTTTGACAATGTTCCTGTTATATACAAACTTTTTTTTTTAGTAGTCTAATATCTACTAGATCTCAGGTCAGGAAGTCAAAACATGCAAACGTTTTGCATTTCATTTTTTCGATTATTGCAACATGTGAATATTAATAGATGGCGTATATAACTCCCTTGAATAAAACCGAAATATATTTATTTATTTACACACACTAGCATGGGCGTAACTAGGCTAGAGAATTTGGCTGGGGGAGGCCATGGGACCAGCTATCCTCCGGTGGGCCTGGAAAACCCCATATTTTCTCAATTTTTCTTGGGGCAAGGAGCTTTCTGGGGTGGGGGAGGGGCACGAGCCTTCTGGGGAGGCAGGCCCCGGCACCTTCCTAGTTACGCCCATGCACACTAGACAAAAATAAATGATTAGATCTCCACAATTTTTAAATAAAAATACCCAGCAGAGAATAAGTCATAATTGTGCCAAAGTTGTAATTTTCCAATAATATAGTAGGTATATATATAATACGTAACGCAAAGTTCCAATGTTCGACCAGTGGCGTCATTTTGTGGGGGAGGGGGGCGTTTGCACCCCCCCCCCCCAAGGGATCTGATTTTTATAAAATTTTATATTATTCTAAATAAAATATCTAGCCCGGGAGCCGTGGCTCAGTGAGAAGACATTAGCTTCTCGCACCGGAATCCCGGGTTCGCTTCCCATCCCAAGCGAGGAAAATTTATTTCATTTGATTTGACTACAAATCATTTGAAATAAATAGGGATGGGGTCTAAATGGCCTTAGATGCCGAGAAGGACCTTAAAAAAAAAAAAAAAAAAAAAAAAATAAAATATCTCAAAATATATCTAAGAGTAATATATAAACTATACCAGGTATACAAAATTAAACAATTAAATTAAATATGTTGGCCAAATCTGCGTAGCTATATGTAAGTAAATAAAAAAACAAAAAAAGTTTGCCCCCTTCCCTCCCCAAGAGAAAGTTGAAATGACGCCACTGTGTTCGACAAGGGAGGAAGTCCCGAGGTCCGATAAGGCTCTAATCGGCTCTAGTTGCAACAATTATGTGAAAACCTAAATGGTAATTATTTAACTATATAATATATTCGTGAATTGATATGCTGACGGGTAAGCGTTAAGTGATATTATATATCTCAAGAGTGATGCAGGGACAGCTCTTGAGAATGACTAATGTTTCGAGGAGGCCCAAGGGAATATCTATTTGTCTATATATACGTGAGACTATATACTACTAGGCAAGAAATCACATTTAGATTAACATGTATTCATAGCATGCAGCCATTAGGAACCAACATCGAGATCAATTCAAAATAGGGAAAGTCGTTTGCTGGCCGTTTGAGTAATTTAATAGAGTTCTAAGTTATTAAAGTAAATTAGCATTGGGGAATTTATAAAAAATAAAATTAACTTGATGATTAATTATGAAAATAATCTGGTTTGTACCTAAATTAAATATAAAATTATAGAGGTAAGAGAAAGTAAAAAAATAAGAAACGGCGTTACAAAACTTTCCCAATTGCGGCGGACCTGTTATCGATACATGTTGGAAGGAGAGGAACTCTGATCAAACCATACATTTTGTAGGACAAATAATTTTTTCTATAATGTTAATAATTTTTTTAAGATTTATTGGCAAAAAACTAAATAAGAGAAAGTAAAAAGTACAATAGAAAGGAGATGTGATTTGATCTTTCCGCAAACTGGAAGATATGTTCACAAAATTGTCAGACTATTGAGCTTTTAAGAGGGATTTCCTTACTGAAAATTAAGAAACAAGTAAAATGGAAAAGCCTTTGTATTACTTAACTTAAAAATTAATTTAAAAAATATTCACATTAGTGTAGTAAAGTACGGGAAAATATTTTTGAATTAATATGAAAAAAATTTAGCTGTTAGTATAGCTGGGGGGTTAGATAGTAGAGAATGTAATTTAATACATATTTATTTTGAAAAAAAAAAAAAAAGGTTACTTTTGCCTAAATTGAATTTTTTCGTATTCGTATTTCGGTTTGTGTGGCAAAGCAAGCGTTTTATTGAAATTTTTTTTGTTTTTTATTTTCTCGTTAGCCTATGTTTAATTAAATTTTTAATAATGAACAAACAAACAGCGTTTTTTTCACGCAGCATAGGATGTATTTCTCGCTTTAGGCTTATTATAGGGCCCACTGTTGATGGTCCCCGAGGGAAAGCCCTTGTGACATTCTGTCTTCTGAAATGATATCCTTGTTTCCCCACGGGACCTAGTTGCCCTTCCTGAGTTTTATCCAAGGGTGTCACGAATTTAGATATCCGTTTGATATTTTTTTCTTTGCTTTCCTAGTGACATATACGCTACTTATTCATCATCATATAATCAATTTATTCTATCAATGATTTTTTTATTAAATTATTGAGCTAAATCATATTTCGAAATTTATTTAATCTAAACTCTGCCGTATAAGCATTTTAATAATATGAATTAATATTTATAGAAATATATTCAATAATACTGGGATCAATTTTTGCCTTCCCTTCTCATCAAAAATCATTTTTGAATCCATTTCTAACACACAGTACGGTACATTTCAAAATGACATTGACGATATATTGTGGGTTGAGGCTTCACCTCATTATAGGCAATATTGATTGGATTTGTGGATGGGGAGACGTCTGTTCCAGATGTGCGGAAACACATCCATTTAATGCGACCATTCATTATAAAGAAAAAGAACCAGCCTAAATGTAAAGATATAGTTCATTGCAGCCCCCGAGTTTGGCGTAGTAGGTAGAGCGCCTTCCTCCTATACCAAACGTCGCGGGTTCGGATGATTTTATTTAAGCCATTTGGATACCAGATGGCTTAAATAGAAATGCCTGAACCCACAATTTATATATTAATCACAACGGTTATCGTCTAAAGTCTTAAATGGCCTGAGTTGCCGAAAAGACTGTGTGAAAGTGGGTGTGAGTGTGAGTGTGAATGAGAAAAAAGTGTGAATGTTTAAAAAAAAAAAAAATAGTTCATTGCATTTACTAGGTATGTTTATACAAAAAAAGAATAAATAATTTTTAGTACTTTTCATTAAAACTCATTAACCAATAGAATATATTTGCTTAATTGGTTAATATGCTTAATTGGTGTAATTAACTAACAGCCATTTATGAGAATTTCAGAGAAATTTTGATTTTTTAGAGGTTGACAATTGATTAATTAAATTTAAAATAATATTATAAAAAATTTATAATAAGAGTAAAAACTACTGATAAGAATTTTACTTAGCGTAGCTTCCTAAATCTGAGCAGATAGGCCTATATGCAAAAAAATGTATTATTTAATACAAAGCAAATACTTTATTTCTGGCCTCCAGGAGTTTCGATATAGCGACAATGTTAATATTATTGTACAATAATAATGTTAAAAGCCAAGAGTTCGAATCGAATCCCAAGCAGTGCGATCAAAATTTATCACTACCAGATAATATCTGAATAATCGTATCGTTATTGTATATCTTGTAAAATTTAATAACGTGGAAATTTAAAAATTATTATAAAAATAAATGATATTAAAAATATTAACCTAATATCATAAAGTTGTTTTTAACGAAAATAAAAATTGTTATGCAAATTTAACATAATAATGACCAAGTCTTTTGAAAGAAGATTTAATTTTAGATTTAATGACTTTAATATCCTTTATCTTAATTATTAAAAAAAAAAAAAAAAAAAAAAAAACTTTAAAAAAGAATAAAAGAGTGAAAATTACACGTTATATCATGTACATTGTCTTTTTAATCTGTAGCTTATGTAATAATCTAATTTTTCATTTTAATAAAATTAATAATCGCGGCGAAAGCTCGGGACGGGTGTGCTGTGCGACCATCACATCAGATTTTTTAATACATCTTTGAAACTTATAACTTAGTGTTTTTAATTTAGTTTTTGAAATTTTCCTATATTTATATTATTGCTATTTCGTTTAAAATAAATGTTTATATAAAACCTATCTAATTAGACTGAGTTTTAATTTATTTATCATTTAAATGAAGCAAATTTTAATAGAAATTGGGTACAAAGTCATAATATTTGTTTGCCCCTTAGGAGTATGGCCAAAATAAACATGATATAAAAAATTAATTATACACATACAATAATGGCAAGTTAGATTAAATAATAATAGAAAGGTGGATAGATAAATATAGTAAATAGACTTATTTGGATTACGCTGAGGCTTAAGGGGACAAAATTTTAGAGGCTAGAAAATTATAGAGACTAAAATTTAATTAAAGAATGATTAAAATTTTAAAACTTAGATAGCTACAGTGACGGCACGGATGCGCGGCGAGAGGGGCAAACGCCTAAAAATATTTTGTATTGTATTTTAAGGTTGTTCGGACATTAAAGCACTTTATTAGATTAAAAGCTAATTTTTTAATATGTTATTAATCACTATCACATACGTTTAAAATAAAATTTTGAAGCAGATCTGACGCAGGGTATCGTGTAATTAATTTTTAAAAAATTGAAATTTAACATGTAGTCTATGGGGAATGTCGACGAAACGCACACATATCGAATTATATAGCCACCTCTGCATTAGATACAAAAACAAAAAAACTTACTATATTTTTATTCCATTTTCTTAAAAAAGAATGAGAGATCAAATTAAAATCTCTCTTTAAGAATGTTTAGAGCAGCCCATCCCTGAGAGTCGAGGGTACGATTCAAGAGCCAAGAAGCAATTTATTCAATCGATGAAATAAAAAAAAGAAAAATAATAAATAAATAAAGAGACCCAACCAGATCCAATTGAATAAATCATCAGGGAGTGTTTGAGATGTGCAAATGGAATGCCACAATATCGAGGAGGTGGGGGTGGGGTAGTAGAAAAAAATTAAAAAAAAAATTTCATTAAATTTGATTTATTGTTAATATTTACAAATCTAAAGAAAAACAAAAAAAAAAAAAAAAAAAAATAATTTAAATTCACTGAAGCATCACTTTTCATCTCTTTTCTTAATATTTGATTCTTTTTGAGCAATATCATCTTGGCTTTTCTCTTTTTTACTTTCTCTTAGCCTATATTTTATTTCATTTGTCTTTTTCTTCATCGAAGGCCAGGGGCGTATATAGGGGGGGGGGCGGGGCCCCCCCCCCCCGAAATTTCCTAAATGCATATAGCCCTATAGGGATATAGAGACAATAATGGGTCTCGCCCCCCCCCCCTCCCGAAATGTTTGCTCGGCCCCGCAGCACGAAAAACCCAGGTTCCGCAAAAGAGTCAAATTTTTCGTAGGAAAATTTTTGAGAACAGCCCCCACCCCCCAAAAAAATTTCTATATACGCCCCTGTCGAAGGCCATTTAGACCCCATCTCTATTTATTTCAATTAGTAACTAATCCAAATGAAATAAATTTTTGTCGCATGAGACAAAATACGAACCCTTGACCCCCAGAACAAAAGGCAGAATCTCTACCACACCGGGCGGCTTTTCCCTTATTTGAATTTTTTTTTTATAATTATATCTCTACTTGCTTTAAATTTTTTTTTGAACGGATTTTAGTTGCCTGGAGGAATACACCTCCATGTTAATGCTTTTAAATATGAACTATCATGAACATTCTTTGGATGGTTTGTATAATATCGATATTTAGTCTCGAGTACGGAACATTTGAATTCAGATGTAAAATTTATAAGTATGGGAAAATATTTATATTTTGTTACCATGGCAACCATTTCTACTATCTTTCCTATGAAATACAAGAGTAAAGTGGTCTTCAGAAGATTTCAATCGCAAAATGAGAATATACATTTTAAAGAGCATCTAAAAAATAATTGATTTTTGAATTTAAAAAAAAATCGTTGGAGCAAATTTTGAGAAAATCGAAAAAAACTGTAAAAGTACATCAGTAAAGTACTAGTAATCTTTGGCCGATTTTGATTAAAAGCTTATTTTTCCGGTCCCGGGGGTGTTTAACTTAAATATAGAATTTCAACCTCGTAGCTCAATTCCTTCATGCTTAAAATTGAACACACACCCACCCACACACACACACACCACACACACACCCACCCACCCACACAGACAGACCATGTCGCGAAAACCACTTTTTTGGATTCAGGGGACCTCAAAACGTGAAAATTCATCAAAATCTCGACTTCGAATTTTTGACATGAATCAATACTTTCTCTCTATATATATATATATATTACATATATACATGGGTAAGAGAAAGTAAAAGAATAAAATAAGTTTTCACGGGAGGAGAAAAATTACGTTTTGCTGGGGAAAAGTTAAAAAAAAAAAAAGTAAAATGATATGGATTTTGTATAGGAAATACAAGTTTCGATTTCGGCCGAAACTCAAGATTAAAAAGCCGAATATTTGGTTTCGGCTGAAAATCTTGGTTCCGGTCGGACCTTATAAAAAACTAAATTAAATAATACTAAAACAACACTAGGTTATATGTAGCAAGTTATTATCGGTAAAAATTCAGTTTATTCGCATTTCTACATTACATTAGAAGTATACTTCTATAGAATCACAACTTATGACGATGAAAGTAATGTCGAAATGGTGAATAAAGTGTATTTACACCGATATAAACTTGAATACATATGACCTGGTGTCTTTTAAGTACTGAAATATTTAAAATTTGTTATATTAATACTAGCATATTACTAAATTTATTAGCCTATTATGTTGTAATAAGATAGAGAGTTTAAATCTATTTAATAAATTAGTTGAAGACTTCACGTTCCAATGATCAAATTATTTATAAAGGGTCAAATAATCCTCCCTCTCTAACTCGAATCGAATTGTTATTATCTTTTGAAATCAAATACCACTTTAATAAAACATTTGATTCATCGAAGGAGTTCATAAAAAATTCAAAAGATTTAACCTAAAAATATCGAAAAAAGGAACGGAAGTCGATTTAAAGAAGATATTGAATAGTAGGATTAGAAATAAATTGATGTCGCTAACGTATAAACGAATAAATGTAAGTTGGAGACTTAATAAGATCTCAATTTCATCAAACAGCATATTCTATCTCTCTTATGATATGATTCTCATAATGTAACAAAAATTTGATCGATTTGATTGAGATATTTATAAAATTCCGTAAAATTTGTTCAATTGAATTTTCTCCTTGAACATAGAAAGAAGACGTCATGCTTAAAATAAATGTTTCATGTATAAAAGTTTTAAATTCATGCTTGTTTATTCAAGGGTAGCGGGCTGTAAATCCCTGCTTGATGGCTGGAATTTTCGGCTTAAGGGTGAGGAGCGACCCTTCCCACGCGAGCTCTAGGTGGTAGATGCAAATCGCCCGGATGAGACACCACCACTTGGCTAATGGGCACTTTAAGAATGGTTATCTGGTTACTAATGCCTTTGATCCATGTTTCTGGTGTCTATGCTAGTCATAGCGTAGATACAGGCTCTGGCCAGGAATTCCGGCTCTCTTCTTTCTCTTCTTCTCTTCTCTTCATTCTCCTCCGCCTTTCCTTCTCCCTTAACCCAAAATCCATCCAGCCAATCCAGCAACTTTTCCCTTACTTCCATAAAAAAAAAACCAAATTAACAATATCCTCATGGAATCAGCGAGAGTAAAATATTCCGGAGTTAAACTAGCCTCCCGTTCGGATCTCCGGGTGGAGGCTACTCCCGCGGGTTCTATGAGGAAAAATCCTCTTAAATTTCCAAACAAGGATTTCACAATTCAGTTCACCAATATTCGAGGACTGAACTCAAACCTTAATGCCGTCCACCACCATCTCGAACGAGTCAATCCCCAAATTCTTGTTCTTGGAGAAACCCAGATTTCAACAACCAACTCAGGAGCCCCTCACCTTAATTACCCTAACTACCATATCCTTGATAAGTTTCGCTTTAAGGGAGGCATCTGCGCCTATGTAAGATCAGATGTTTCCTGTAGGAGAATACATGAACTCGAGTCTAACGATTTCGATATACTATGGCTCAAAATCTCAGCCAAATCATCGAATCATTTCCTATGCTGTATCTATCGTTCCCCCAACGCTAGCAACCATACTTACTTTTTCGACCATCTCACGGAATGTGTCAATACTATTCAAACCAAATTCCCGTCAAATGAAATCTCCTTCCTAGGAGATTTTAACGTTCACCACAAAGATTGGCTGAAATACTCGGGCACCACCGATGCTGCAGGGAGGGCAGCCAAGAATTTTTGCGATTCTTGCGACCTCACCCAAATCATTGGTGAACCCACACGTGTTCCAGACAATCCAACACATGCCCCCCATCTTCTAGACCTATTTATTACCTCCAACCCACACTCTTACTTCCCTTCAGTAGCCCCCCCTCTTGGTACTTCCGACCACTCCCTTGTCACGGTAGTATTCAAGACATCTCCCACTAACCATCTAAAACGCATCCCTCCTCGGAAAATTTGGCAATTCCACTCAGCCCAATGGGATGACCTAAGAATCTTCTATTCGTCTTTTCCATGGAATGATTACTGCTTCAACGGAACCAATGCTTCTCAGGCGGCTGACTCTATCACAGAAGCCATAATCATGGGTATGGAAATGTACGTACCCTTTAAAATATATCAAAAAGGGAAAAAAATCCAAACCATGGTTTAATGTCCAATGTGTGAAAGCCACTAGCGCCAAAAATCAAGCATATGAGAACTGGAAACTGTCTCATGATCCGTTGGAGTGGGATAGATTTCGTAAGGCCAGAACCCAATGTCAGAAGACCATCAATGAGGCTAAAAGGACCTTCGAGCAGAGAAAATGCGACCAATTGGCATCCTGCCCAAATGGTAGTCGACGCTTCTGGTCTTTGGCCAAGGCAGTAGGCCGTAATTTTTCCTCATCTTCATTTCCACCTCTTAATTTGCCTGATGGTAAAATTGCCACTACCCCATTTGAAAAAGCCCAAATCTTTGCTTCTCTCTTCGCATCCAATTCTACTATTGACGATAAAGCCAATAGTCGCGATCCTCCGACCCAGCATTCCAATAAAATTTCAATGAATAAAATTCATTTTAGGGATAAACTAATTAAAAAGGTTATTAAGGAGCTAGTAATCGACAAATCTCCAGGCCCTGACGGTATTCCCCCCATCGTCATTAAAAAATGTTCCCCTGAATTGGTCCCAATATTATCCAGGTTGTTCAACCTCTCATTTTCCTCCGGGAAATTTTCCCGACTCTTGGAAATTGGCAAATATTCAACCCATTCCCAAAAAGGTGACTCCTCTCTTCCCAGCAACTATCGTCCAATCGCAATAACCTCCATACTATCCAAAATTATGGAAAAAAGCCCTCAACATTCAAATTTTAAATCATCTGGAACATTGCGGAATGATGAATGATAGGCAATATGGTTTCAGGCATGCTCGGTCGACTGGGGATATTTTGAGCTTTGTCACACACCTCTGGAACAAAGCCATGGAAATGAAAGGGAAACTATTGCAGTTGCTCTTCGACATTCGAAGGCTTTCGATCAGGTATGGCATAAAATCTTTATGCTAAACTTCCATCTTTTGGCCTATCCTCTGAGCTATGCCAATGGATCAAGAGCTTTCTAACGGAGCGAAAGATCTCAGTTGTAGTTGACAGTGTGTCTTCTATTCCGCATTCAATCAACGCAGGTGTTCCCCAGGGTTCTGTCCCTCTCTCACCCTAGTCCTTATGTACATTAACGATCACTGGGAGTAACCTCCAACCCAATTCAGTGCTTTGCTGATGACAGTACCCTGCACTCAGTCAGGACTGGTGAAGCCTCATCCACTGGTCGTCAGGGGGCTGTGGTCGATAAATGATGATCTTGGTCTCTTGGAGAGGAATGGAAACCTCAATCAAGTAAAAATTCAATTCCCAAAAACTCAATGTTGTTTAATTTCTAGACAAAAAATAGGATTTACCCTCCCCCATTTATTTACAAGCAATAATGGCCTCGAGTTCAAATTCATTTTCTGTTCTGGGAGTGAGACAGTTACATAACTGATCTCTCCTGGAGCAACCACATCTCTTCATGTGGTTAAATCTACGCAAGGAAATTGGGTTTCCTATTCAAAACGAGCGTTACTTTTCCTCCCAACAACTCCACAATCCTCTACTAAGCCCAAATTCGGCCGTGTCTTGAATATTGTTCCACCTTTGGCGAGGGCGTCGAAAGACG